>JAJIBD010004095.1:0-135073 GCA_021461705.1 Cryptotis parvus
ATTTGGTGTGGGGACAAGTCTGGGTTGACTGCATACGAGGGCAAGCACCTACCTGTTGCACTGTCTCTCCTCCCCTCAGTTGTGTGTTTAACAGCAATATGCACTTAAGAAAGTTTTACATATGATAGGACATTAGGTCTATAGTATAGACATATTAAAATGTGTTCAGGCCAGAGAGTAGACGTTCAGGAGCTTGCCTTGCATGCAGCTGATCCCTGGCACCACCTCCTGAGCACCACCAGGAATGATCCCTGAGCACAGACCAGGAGTAAGCCCTGAGCACTATCAATACGCCCCCACAAAACAAAAAAGTTTTCAATAAAAGAATGAAAGAAAATTTTAGAAAGCACAGAAGAGTAGAAAATGTGTATCTAATTATGTCATCTAAAGAACAATATTTGGGGACAAAAATCTCTTTGCTAATTTGCTGGGTTGCTGTTTTCAAGTGGTGAGGTTTCAGATTGTAAGTGATTAACTGATATTCAGATCTTGCTCATTTCTGAGTTTAGAAGTACCGAGTGCAGTCAGGCTAGGCACAGTGTCTGTACCACATTTATCTTGCATGTGTGAGTTTCTGTGTATTCCATCCCTGGCACTTAAAAAGACAAGAAACTTAAAAAAAAAGCCGTTGCCATTTATATATGTTGTGTACATGTAAGGTGTGAAATGACTTTGGAAGATAATGAACCCCATCTGGGAAAGGTTATGTTCAGACCCTGGTTGTTTGGGGGTTGTTTGAATGTTGTATTCATACCTGGTGGTGCTCAGAGTTCTTGGTGTGTGCCCAGCAGTTATTCCTGGTGATGCTTGGGGAACCAGATGCCATGCTGGGTGCCGAGCCTGTGTCACTTGCATCCCAAGGCAACTGCTTAACCCCTCTCCTGTACTAACTCTCCACTCCTCAGACCCTCTCTCTAACACTCTGTGTTTTTTTGTTGTTGTTTATTTTTTTGGGGGTGTCTTGGGGCCACACCTGGCGATGCTCAGACTTTGCACTCAGAAATTGTTGCTCGGAGGACCATATGGGATGCTGGGGATTGAACCCTGTTTGGCTGTATGCAAGGCAAACACCATACCCACTGTACTATCTCTTCAGCTCCTCTCCCTCTTTTTTTAAAAAAGAATGGAATCACTCTGAGATACCCAGTTACAAAGCTGTCATGATTGGGTTTCACTCATAGTGTTCCAGCATCATCCCCTCCACCAGTGACATTTCCCGCTACCAGTTTCCCCAGAGTCTTTGACGGCCCATGTCTATCTCTCTCACAGTCGCAATGACTTTTTCTGAGAAAAAGAAAAAGTGTCCCCAGAGCCAAAGAACAGCTTCAAGGACATTCTTGCCAATGCTTACAAAAATAATTCTAGTCTTGGAAAGACAATCTATCCCTTCTTCAGAGCGCCAGTGCTTGACTTCGAGTGGTATAATGGAAGCATCAGTAACTAGTGTTCACAGTGGTGACAATGTTTCCCTAGATGCCTTCCAGCAAGCCCCTGGGCCTGGGTGTCACCTGGGCCTGAGTGACTGCTCCCTTCAAGAGAGGGACCCTCTTCTGTCCCCTGTGAGTCCAGGCTGGTCTTTCTCCTGCTTTGACTGAGAGGCCATGGCAGTGCCACCCGGTCAGTTTGGGGCTTAGTCCTTAGAGCCTTGCCTAGCTTTCTCTCCAGGAATCTGGTCAGCATGAAAAGAAAGACCTGGGTCGAGTGCAGAGAGTCCACCTGCAGTGGACGGGAGACGCCGCTTCCATCCGAATCAAGTTTCTGGTACCTGTAACCTCAGTTAACCCTTAGTGAATCCATTCAAGATACAGCATTGGGACCTAGTGAATCCATTCAAGATACACAAGGGACCTAGTGACCTGGGGTGATTCTCACCACCACATGGTCCCCAGGCATCTCTGGTGTGACCCTGAGGGCCCTCCCACCGTTGAGGTGGTCTGACTATATCTTGCACTGGCTGAATTGGCTGAGAAATTGTGGATCTGGCCCCAAACTACCTGAGCTTGGGAGACCACCCCCCCAAAACAAAAGCCAACAAAACCCAACTTGAGGGGCGTCTTGGGGTGGGGGCAGGTTTTGCTCTGTGGCCTGCCCCTCCACCCCCTAGACTCTCAGAAGCCAGAAAACCTTGTGCAACACAACCACAGTCATACTTAAGGTTCGGATTCCACAGCTGGACACAGCCTGATCCCCATGGCACACCGGCGCAATACCTCAAAACTTGGTATACCACAAACGTGTGGGAGTCAGAGATTAGATAAGACAGAGAAGGGAACAGTGTGCTAATAATCGCTGAAAATGGTAATACCAGCCGAGAACTGAGCATAAGTCAAAATGATACATACGATAACCTCCAAATGTATGTATTGCAATCCACAATGTGTAAGAAAAGAGAGAGAGAGAGAGAGAGAGAGAGAGAGAGAGAGAGAGATAAAGAACCCGCCATAGAGGCAGGCTAGGGAGGGGGAAGGCATTGGGGACATTGGTGGTGGAAAATGGGCACTGGTGGAGGGATGGGTGCTGGAACACTGTATGACTAAAACCCAAACATCTTTGTAATTGTATATCTCATGGTGGTATAATAAAATATTAATTAAAAAAACCAACTTGAAAGAAATATCAAATTTCTGTTGTTTCGAGCTGTGGAGATTTGAGCCGGCATGCTTGTTCACACAAGAGGACTGGAACAGTCTGGTCTCTTGGTAGAGCTGGGTCATACTCACGCAGTCCTGGGATGTGATCCCTGAGGACAGACTTGTGGACATTGTATACAGTAGCTTTAATGGTAGTAAAAGTACGTATATTTTGTAGGGATGTATGTCCTTATTGAGTTAGAAGACTGGTTATATCTTATACTCTGCAAGGTAACTGGTTAAGTGAAAAATCTTGTCTTTTTTTGTGACTGGCTACGACTTGTATATGCCACTCGGTTTCAGCTACTGATCTGCAGACCGTCCATCTGCAGGTGTAACATGGTTAAGTTAACGCGTGACTTCCTTATCTGACAGGTTTAAAGCAATCTCTCTTATCGAGATGATGACTGTGTGGGTATATAGGCACTCTTCCCTGAACACGTTTGTGCTGAGGAAGTCAGCACCCTGATTGTAGTTTAGTTCTTTACAGGCCAGACAGAACACACAGCCGAAAGGTGGTTAAGGGTCACCGAGAGTTAATCTCATATAACTACCCTTTCTAAGGTGTACTCTCATACAACTACCCTTTCAAGGAAACAGCGATGATGAAGAGGCTTCTGACTGCCTGTGAATGAGCAAATCCTCTGAGCAGCTTTCTGTTCCAATTTGTTTTTTTTTTTTGTTTTTTGGGTCACACCGGCGATGCTCAGGGGTTACTCCTGGCTCTGCACTCAGGAATTACTCCCTGGCGGTGCTCAGGGGACCATATGGGATGCCGGGATCGAACCCAGGCCGGCACAGGCCAGCCGCGCGCAAGGCAAATGCCCTACCCGCTGGGCTATCTCTCCGCCCCTCTGTTCCAATTTGGTTAGATCAGTTTGTTTCTTTCCTCAAAGGAGATCAGATAGTATTATTGTGAACCTTTGGTCTCTGTAGCTTCTCTTATAGGCGTTCCTGGTTCCTGCCCCCCCCCTCCCCAGTCTTCCTGGTGGCTGGCTCAGACCTCTCCACTTTTTTTTTTTTTGGACTCTGCTCCACTTTCTTTTTACAGCACAAAGTTTCTTCATATCTCAGAAGTGATTGACCCAAGGCAAACAAACAAACAACAATCCCCATGGGGAGAACTGCTTCATGCTTTCTAGGGTAACACCAGTGAAAAAAAGTGTTTGTGAGGATATGGAGACATTGGAACCCTAACTTAGGGTGGAAAGGGAAGACGTAGACTCAGCAACTCTCCTCGGGAAAGAGAAAGAAATTGCCCCAACTGGTGGCTCCCTGATGTTTAAACTTTCATCCTTCTGTTTTAATGGATGGTTCTCTTACCCTTCTGCTAATCTCAGACCTCCTCATCAAATCTGTTACTGTCTTAAAACCTCATACTAATATTTAAGCATTTTCAGGTCTTCCTCTTTTTCTTTTCTTTTTTTGGGTTACATCTTGTGATGCTCGGACTTACTCCTAGCTCTGAACTCAGGAGTTACTCCTGGCGGTGCTCAGGGGACCACAGGATGCCTGGGATCGAACCCGGATTAGCCACATGCAAGGCAAATGCCCTCCCCACTGGACTTTTGCTCCGGCCCAGGTCTCTTGAGAAAAGAATCACATAAGATATATATTATTCTTGGCAATTTCTACCCTATTTTTATTTTTTTCCTTTGATAGTCACGTTCCTTAAACAAATTATCCTCATTGGTCCTCATTTTCACCTCTTACATTCACCTCAAACTGTTGTACTCTGGCCTTGTCCTCTTATAACCACAGGGAAACCTTTTATAAGGTCACCAGTAACCCTGGAGAAGGCCAGTGGACGGTTCTCAGTCTTTGCCCGCTTGTCAGCAGTGTTTGACACTGACACAGCTCCTGTGTGATGATCCGCCCCAAAGGCTACGACACCGACTTCTCCTTTGCTTCCGTCTCCTCCTCCTCCTCCTCTGGAGTTTTTGTCCCTTGGCTGTTGGAGTTATAATTCTGTCCACCGCTTCTCTTGAACAACACGATTTTTCATCCATGCTTGGTTTGGGTAGAACTCCTCTTGCTT
The DNA here is from genome assembly GCA_021461705.1 of Cryptotis parvus. Taxonomy (NCBI): domain Eukaryota; kingdom Metazoa; phylum Chordata; class Mammalia; order Eulipotyphla; family Soricidae; genus Cryptotis; species Cryptotis parvus. The sequence continues at coordinate 4,669 of JAJIBD010004095.1, forward strand.
TGTTGCTAGGCGCCCTCTGCCCGGGTGTCCTACACGCCACTCATTTGAGCTGGGCTTGCATAGTTTTTGCCTTTCCTCATCTGTCAGGCTTATCTCCACCCATTCAGTCAGCCATGGAACCTTCAGTCAGCCACTGAAGTCTGTCTCTCGTCCAGCTTTCTCCATGTCCACCCCCTGCTAGAGGCCGCCATTCTTTTTTTTTAATTTTTTAATTTTTTTTTACAATTTCAAAGATATACAATTAAAAAGTTCATATTTGGGTTTTGGTCATACAGTGTTCCAGCACCCATCCCTTCTCCAGTGCCCATCTCCCACCACCAATGTCCCCGGTTCCCTCCCCCACCCCCCAGCAGGTTCTTTTATTTCTTTCCTTTTCTCTCTCTTTCTCTTTTCCTTCCCTTCCAGACTATGGAATACAGAACATACATTAAAGGGTTGTCATGTGTATCTTTTTGCCTGTATTTAATGCTCAGTTCTAGGTTGGCATTAGTACCCTCGACAATTTTCAGCACATTGTTCCATTTTCTGTCTTACCTAGCCTCTGACTCCCACACGTTTGTGATAATTTCCACCTTTGACAAGATCTCCTGATACATGTTTCACTTGACCTTGGATATTGGTATCATAATATGTACATATATATTATGTCATGCAAATAAATGCAGTCATTCTGTATCTGTCTCTCTCCTTCTGGCTAATTTCATTCAACATAATCTTCTCCATGTCCATCCATTTATATGCAAATTTTATAACTTCATTTTTCCTAACAGCTGCATAGTATTCCATTGTGTAGATGTACCAAAGCTTCTTTATCCAGTCATCGATTCTAGGGCACTCTGGTTGTTTCCAGATTCTGAGGCCGCCCTTCTTACTCTGACTTATTTACTACAGCCATCTTTGATTCCATCCTAACGTTCCTTTCTCACCCTGTCTAATCTCCGTTTTCAGACAAACTCACCTTGAGTGAATGCAGGTTCACTGATGAGTCAGTCATTTCCGCTTCAGATACCTCCATGGTGATGTCCTGCTCTGAGATAAAGCCCCAGAGAGGCAGCAGCCGCCCGCCTAACTTTCTTTTAGTTCCTCTACTAGACTCACGGTTATGTGTGTTCGCTCCAGGTGCCTGTTTTCTCCTAAAGTGGTGGCCACGTCCCATTTTGTGGCTTTGGATGTGTCTGTCAGAGCACAGACCAGCACTCTGTGGCCAGCTTCTGTTTGTGTTTAGAGGCCTCTGGTCTGTGCAGGTTCAGCTGGGAGTAGGAGAAGATGTGGTATTGGCTTCGCCACCTGGTTACCTAGAGCACATTCCGTGAATGTTGATACACTAACTACGGAGGGGTTCTGCATGCTTGTTCTTGGACTTTTCCTTTGACTTTAGACCACTGCAGGGTACACTTGATACTTTTCATTCAGCAGAGACTAGACAGACTGACTTTAGGAATCTGTGCAGGAAGGGTTCCTGATACCATAAATAGATTTGAACTTGGACTCCTTCATTCCAGCTTTGAACTCCTTAGGAGAAAAAAACAAAGTTTATTTATTAAGTCTGTTGGCCTATTTATTTTGATGTGGTCTGCTTTGCAGAGTTGTATTGTTAGGGTTCGGTACCCGAAAGACAACTCAAAGCAAAAGGCTTTGAAACAGAAAGCTTTACTAAGTAGGCACAAGTCAAGCAAGCATTGACCAAGTCCAGAACTGACAAGTCTGGGCCATCCGTGCTCGGAAGAGAGTGACCCTACTCTGATGTTAGAGCTCCTTATGAATCCTAAAACCAGAAGCTCATTCCCCTCTGTGTGTGAACATCAATTTTTCCACTTTCCCATGGTAAATTCTCAACTGCTTGGGTGGCTTTGCCTGACCTAGTCGTGGAAAGCTAGGTGGGTTTATGTTTCCTGAGAACTTGCCCATCACCTGTGACCTGATAGGTCACCTCAGGCTCTCTCACCCTGGGCAAACACTGTGTTGTGCCCTTATGCCATCTAGGGGGTTATCTTGGAACTTTTCTAAGAGCTGGCCAGCCATAGGCGTCCTGCACCCTGTGTGGCAGGCTCTTTGCTAAGTCTGTGATCTTTAGTAAGTCAGCTGTGGGTGCAGGATTGCTGCCTTTACATCTGCTGCTTTAAAATGTCAATCCTGGGGCTGGAGGGATAGCACAGCAGGTAAGGCATTTGCCTTGTAGGCGGCCGACCGGGTTCGATCCCCAGCATCCCATATATGGTCCCCTGAGCACTGCCAGGAGTAATTCCTGAGTGCAGAGCCAGGGAGGAACCCTTGAGCATCGCCAGGTGTGACCCAAAAAAGCAAAAAGATAGATGGATGGATGGATGGATGGATGGATGGATGGATGGATGGATGGATGGATGGATGGATGGATGGATGGATGGATGGATGGATGGATGGATGGATGGATGGATGGATGGAGGGATGGATGGAGGGATGGATGGATGGAGGGATGGATGGAGGGATAGATAGATAAGGGATAGATAGATAGATAAATAAAAATAAAATGTCGATCCTTATGCTCGGTGGCTGTCCGATTCCCTTTACCTAGCTGTGGGAAGAGCCCTTCCACATGTTTAAAGAACAAAACTGTAGAAGATCTTAAAAATTTCATCATGGAGATTTTTGTGTGGTTTTCTTTCGAATAAAAAAAAGTCTAAAAGCAATATTTTTCTTTGATCTGCTTGTGCTTTTCTAGTCTGAATATATTGCAGCAGTAGAATTACATGTTCACTTACTTTCCGTGTGCAGCCAGATTCCCTGTTCCTTGAATCATTTTAAGTCTTCTCCTTTTTCTTTTTGGGTCACCCCTGGCAATGCTCTGGGGTTACTCCTGACTCTGCACTCAGGAATTACTCCGGGTGGGGATTCAGGGGGCCATGTGGGATGCTGGGGATCAAACCCTGGTCAGCCTGTGCAAGGCAAATGCCTTACCCACGGTGCTAACTCTCTGGCCTGAGTTGTTTGTCTTCTGTGAATAAAATTGAAGTGTCCCCTTGGATGATGGGCTTCTAGTGCTTCTAATGGCCACTATTTTACACCTTGCTTCAAGTCAGAGAGCTTAATGGAGATGGGAAGTGACCAGTAGTCCCTCCTCAGAGTGAAGACTAACACCTCGAGAGCAGTGGGCAGACACAGCATTAGCAAACTCGAAATTAGTGCTGAGGTTGTCTGCAAGTGAAGCCACCGCGCCCTGATGGAGCGTCTTCAGGCCTGATGAAGCAGGCTTGTGTTCCTGCGGCAAGCTCGAAAGCCGTCGGCCAGAGTCTCTTGTTTTGCAGAAGTGGTCAAGGATTCAGGACACTGTTTCCCTTTCATGGTTGTAACACAAGAAGCTCTAGGGAAGTGAAGCCGGGCTAGGGCTGTGGCCCCTCACTGCAGAAAGCGCCTCTGTCAGCACAGCCCCTTCAGTCCGCCTCTTTGCAGAACTTACATTACAGAGTTGGTGAAGTAGATTTAAAATACGTTTGTATTTTTAAGATGTTGAGGCTTGACTGGAGCGATAGTACAGTGGGTGGGGCACTTGGCTTGCAAGTACGTGAATCCCTACTGTAACAAGTGTGGGAGTATAACAGTTTAGGGAAATAACAAAATGATAGGGGCAGGGATTTTCAGTATATATGAGTGCTTTTAGTGTCAAGTTTTTTATTCCCATTTAAAAAATTACTAGATTTCATGCTCATCCTAAACCTGGCTATAGCTTGTATGATGAACTTCCAACTTATGTAAAATGGATTTTTCTGGCTAGGGAGAAAGTACAGTGGATAGGGCACTTGCCATTCACGTGGCTTAACCAGGCCAATCTCTGGCACCATGTATGGTTCCCTGAGTGATGTCTGAGCACAGAGCCAGGACTATGCTGTGGGCACAGCCAGGTGTGGCCCCAAAACAAAAAAAAATAAACTGGATTGTTCCTAAAAGTTAAGAATATCAACTTCTAAGCAAAGAGTCCAGGCTGGGTTCACGTCCCCCAAGTAACACTAGAAGAGGCAGAACATAGATGCTGACTGGCTCCACATAGTCGCTGCTCTCTTCTTGGCAAGCATTTAGGCGGAAGCTAGTTCTGGAGGGTTAAAGTTCCTTTTCTGGCTCCTTTGTACCAGATACATTCAGATTAGACTGAAGGCTGGTCTGAGTGGAAGTCAGACCACAACCTTACATTTTAATTTTCTTTAATTTTTTGTTTGTTTTGGGGCCTTACCTGGCAGTGCTCAGGGGTAACTCTTGACTCTGCGCTCAAGAATTACTCCTCGTGGGCTCGGGGGAGTTGGGGATTGAACCGGGGGTTGGCCGTGTGCAAGGCAAGTGCCTTACCCGCTGTGTTACTGCTCCAGCCCCTCAACCTTAAGTTTTCAGTATTGCTAAATACTGAGACCTGCATCTCATCAGAAAACAAAGATCCTTGTGCGATTTTCTCCACTTTCTGTTAGTCTTAAAAGGTTTATACATGTATTCAGGTAAATTTTTGAAATACCAGTAAAGCACCACCTTCTTCCCACTTCCCTGAATACTTGTTCCTAGGGGACAGAAAATTCAGTGTTCTCTGAAGGAATCAGAAGATTGCGTGCTACCTTCTCGAGTCTTCCTGATGCAAATGTATCTTTCCCAGCTGGGAAGGTTGGTGTTTGCCCTTCACTTTTTATTATTGTGCTTCATTGCTTCCAGAATATAAAAATAACAGAAGCTTTTATACCCCCCCATGCCACAAGCACTTAAGGGACAGTGCCACTTGTTAGGAAGAGCCAGCCAGAATCACGCTGGATCGATAGCACTGACGGACACAGAATAGCTGTAGGGGAACTTAGAACCTGTTAAGTGCCAGAGTCTGTAGGTCCAGGTGGGTTGTCTTGTTATCCTCAGAGGGCACCGAACTCTCTTCAAACCTCTGCAAGTCAACTAGCTTCTTAATAAACAATGAATGCTAATTCAGGTTGTGCACATCGATGGTATTTATAAGAAATCTAAATCAGATAATGGCGTGTAAAATGTTGCAACACTGGTGAGAGAGAACAGAGGTTTAGACATTTGCCTTGTATGTGGCTAACACTGATTGTTCCAGGTACCCCAGGGCCACACATTTGGGCATTTGGGGACCAATTGATGGCATGAATCGGAAGTGTAAGTCACGGAAGGCCCAGGACTAAAGTTCTTTGTAAGAGGTATCAGAGTGGTGGACGTGAGTCCTAGCTGTGTCTCTTCCTTCTCCGTGACCTCAGCCAGGCATTTCACCTTTGAGTCTTATTTTTCATCTGCTAAGAATAGTCTGTGACCTCGTACCTGCATGCCGTTCTGTGACAGTTAAATGATGTGTCTGAAGCAGGTCCTTGGTTTACCTCCAGTTCCTCCCTTCTTGCTCTTTATTTGCTTTTACTCTATTGCCAGGGGCAAAACACTGGCTTTGCCAGCATCTTTGCTCTTGTTCTGCTCCAGAAGCAGCCCCCTTCCTGCTTCTTCATTACATCTCACAGTTGTAGACTTAAACAACAGTTTTTGGAGCCCAGTGTCAGAAAGGTAATAGCATACTGCAGTGGTTGGCAGAAAAGAAAATCTGGGCAATGCAAAGATGACTTAGTGGGCTGAGCTTACGTGCTGCCTGCAAAAGACCCAGACTCAATTCCTGACATAGTATGGTCCCCTGAGCACCACGGGTAGCGACCCTTGAGCACAAACTAGCTCCAGTATTGGTTGAGTGTGGTCCCTCTCCCCAAATAATAATCTGGAACTAGTTGGGCTGAGAAATAAATCAGTGGTCAGAGGTGCGTGGCATGCTCAGAGACTCAGCGTAGATCTGGGACACTGCGTGACCCGCCTTTGGTGCTCCATTGCCCAGCACTGGATCGTAGCAGTACACATTTTTGGCTCAGCATCAAACTGACTGTTGAACAAGGAGGTTGGAAGAGGGAGTCGAGGAGTGACTTCCAGGCACCAAACAGCATTGGAAAAAGGAATCAAATCTGAGAAAAAGAGAGCGCAGGACTCTTCTTCTTCTTTTTTTTTTTTTTTTTTTTTTTTTTTTTTTTTGTTTTTTACCTGGCAAAGTTCAGGAGTTTCTCCTGGCTTTTCACTCAGGAATCACTCCTGGTAGTGCTGGGGGACCATATGGGATGTTGGGGATTGAACCAGAGTCAGCTGTGTGCAAGGCAAACACCCTACCCACTGTACTATTGCTCCAGTCCTCAGAATGCTTTTTCTACTGGGCAAAGCTTGGGATGATGCTTTTGCTTTTTATGTTGGATATACCCATGTAAGATATATGACTGATGTGAGTTTATGTTGGACATATTCATGTAAGACTCATGTGGGTTTACGTTGGACATAGTCATGTAAGATATATGACTGATGTGGATTTATGTTGGGTATATTCATGTAAGATATGTCACTGATGTGGGTTTATGATGGGTATATCCATGTGAGATATGTCACTGGTGTGGGTTTATGATGGGTCTATCCACGTGAGATACGCGACTGATGTGGGTTGATGATGGGTGTATCCATGTGATATATGCGACTGATGTGGGTTGATGATGGGTGTATCCACGTGAGATATGTGACTGATGTGGGTTGATGATGGGTGTATCCACGTGAGCTATGCAACTATGGGTTTATGGTGGGTGTATCCATGTGAGGTATGCAACTATGTGGGTTTATCGTAGGTGTATCCATGTGAGATATGCGACTATGTGGGTTTATGGTGGGTATATCCACGTGAAATATATGATTGATGTGGGTTTATGATGGGTCTATCCTCGTGAAATATGCGGCTGATGTGGGTTTATCATAGGTGTATCCACGTGAGATATATGACTGATGTGGGTTTATGATGGGTCTATCCTCGTGAGATATGCGACTGATGTGGGTTTATGATGGGCCTATCCACGTGAGATATGTTACTGATGTGGGTTTATGATGGGTGTATCATGGGTCTATCCATGTGAGATATGCGACTGATGTGGGTTTATGATGGGCCTATCCACGTGAGATATGTGACTGATGTGGGTTTATGATGGGTGTATCCATGTAGCATTGGACGATTTCACTCCATACCCCAAGTCAGGCTCTGCCGCGGCGGTGAGCCTGGCAAGCTACCTGGTCGTATTTGATATGCCAAAACCCAGTAACAATTATAGATCTCATTTCCATGACCTGAAGGAATGATTTGAGGTTCTTCATGTTCCTGGAGCGAGCAGATGCCCTTGGGCTACACTGGCATGTGACAGGACGTATGGAGATGTTACTGGTGCTTACTCGAGCAAATCGATGAACAACAGGAAGACAAATGATACAAGTGATCCATGTGAGATGTGTGACTGATGTGGTGTTTCTGTTGTTTGTTTGTTTCTGTTTGGGGGCCACACCTGATGGTGGGCAATATTTTTTCTTGACTCTGCACTCAGGAATGACTCCTCCCAGACTTCTCCCAGTCTCAGTGTACCATGTGGGCTGCTGGGGTTGAACCTGGATTGTCCATGTCAAGGCAAGCCCCTTACCCTCTTTGGTCCTCTTCTTCCTGTAGTTCATGGATTTGCTTGAGCAGGCGCCAGTAACTTCTCCATTCGTTGGGAATGAGGTCCATTATTGTTACTGTTTTTGGCATATCAAATACTCCACGGGTAGCTTGCCAGGCTCTGCTGTGGCTCTCATCCCAGGGGGCCCAGTTTTTTTCTATGTCAGACCATCAATCACCCTGGGGCAGAGCCCTGGTTGTAGACAAGCCTGTCTCCTGTCTGCCACCTACTGATGCACATGGGCACCACAGCCACACCTGCAACACCTGAATGCACCCGATCCCTTTGGTCCTATGACTTAATTTGTGTCTCTCCCCGAAGAAGCTGCGTGCTCGGTTGAAGAGGGCAGTCTTCCCCGAATACAAACGGACCAGTCTTGGGTCGAGGGTATGCGAGTAGCTGCGCTCCCCTGCTAGAACCTCCAAACAAGCTCTTAATTTTTATATTGACAACTAAATTGCAAGTCTTTGGCGAGATAGCTTGTAAAATGAAGCTTCAATGAATTTATTAATGGATGAACTCAGTTCATATAATTAGCCATCATCAAGAAAGTTTGTTCTGTTTCAGCAGTTACGAGCCCTGAGGGCAGAGTTGCTTGTAACTGATTAACGACTTCATAGTAATGGTGCTGCTGTCAGGAAATGGTTTAATTTTGGATGAAAATATTTCTTTGTGTTATTTTAAATGCGAAACTTACATTTTTAATCCACTTTAATTATCCCTCTCCTTTTAATTCTTTATTTCTATTCAAACTTTAATTCTATATTATATAAAGTATAATTTTTTTTTGGGTCATACCCGCGATGCCCAGGAGTTACTCCCTTTTTTTCTTTTTTTTACAGTTTAACAACATTGTTTATAGTAAGGTTTCAGGCATAAATGCTCCCACTCCAGTCCTACCACCCTGTGACTTCATCTGTCCACCAGTGGGCCCAAGTTCCCTCCCACCCATCTCTGGGTCACCTGAACGCTTCTATTATTACTATTATTATTACTATTATTATTATTTTAAGTATTTTATTATACCACCGTGAGATACACAATCACAAAGATACACAATTAAAAAGTTCATACCTGGGTTTTGGTCATACAGTGTTCCGGCACCCATCCCTCCACCAGTGCCCATCTCCCACCACCAATTACTCTGTTCCCTCCCCCTCCCCCAGCCCGCCTCCATGGCAGGTTCCCCATTTCTTTCCCTTTCTCTCTCTCTCCCTTCCTTCCCCTCCAGACTATGGACTACAGAACATACATTAAAGGGTTGTCATGTGTGTCCTTTTGCCTGTATTTAATGCTCAGTTCTAGGTTGGCACTAGTGCCCTCGACAATTGTCAGCACACTGTTCCATTCTCTGTCCTACCCAGCCTCCTAACTCCCACACGTTTGCGACAATTTCCACCCTTGACAACACCTCCTGATACAAGGTCATGTTTCACTTGACCTTGGATATTGGCATCACAATATGCACATATATATCTATGCCATGCAAATAAATGCAGTCATTCTGTATCTGACTCTCTCCTTCTGGCTAATTTCACTCAACATAATCTTCTCCATGTCCATCCATTTATAGGCAAATTTTATAACTTCATATTTCCTAACAGCTGCATAGTATTCCATTGTGTAGATGTACCAAAGCTTCTTTATCCAGTCATCAATTCTCGGGCACACTGGTTGTTTCCAGATTCTGGCTATTGTGAATAATGCTGCTATGAACATAAAAGTAGGGATGGTATTTCCGCTGCGTATTTTTTGGCTTCCCAGAGTAGATTCCCAGGAGTGGTATGGCTGGGTCAAATGGGAGTTCAATTTCTAGTCTTTGGAGGAATGTCCATATTGTTTTCCAGAAAGGCTGTACCAGCCGGCATTCCCACCAACAATGGATGAGTGTTCCCTTTTCCCCACATCCAGGGGTTACTCCTGACTCTGCACTCAGGAATTACTCCTAGAGGTGCTCGGGAGACCATATGGAATGCCGGGGATGGAACCGGGTCGGCCTTGTGCAAGGCAAATGCCCTACCCGCTGTGCTATCGCTCCGGCCCCTAAAGTATAAGATTTTGAAGCTAACTTTGACATGGTTTGTGTTCCAAGGCAATGTACTCCCTGGCTTTCTTGGATCTTACCTACCTGCTCCTACACACACAGTGTTTCACATTTGTGACTTCCTTTCCTGGCTTGTAAGAGGCTCCAGGCAGTTTATGTGATGGGGTTGGGAGAAGCATCGCTTCTGTTATTTCTAGAAGCATATAAGTAACATACAAGGAACACTCATAAGTCAAGAACAGTAGTAAAGATAGCAACTTTGTGTGCAAGGGCTCGAGCAGGAGTCGGAGAGGCAGGGGTTTGTTCGCTGGCTCTTGATTGCGTGACTGTGAGCCTGTCTCTTCCCCTTTCTAGGATGAATAAATCCCTAAAATCTCTGTAAGATGCTTACTTGTTCAACCTTGCAAGCCAGTGTCCACACCTTGTGCCCATAATTCTGTCTGCGGTTGCTCGCTGCATCCATGCGACAGCTCTTCTCATCACATCTTGCCTTGCACAGTCTTTTTGACTTTTTGGGTCACACCGGCGATGCCCAGGGGTTACTCCTGGTAGTGCTTGGGAGACCATATGGGATGCTGGATCAGATGCATGCAAGACAGACGCCCTATGCGCTGTAGCATTGCTCCGCCCCATGCACTATGCACACACACACCTGCTGTATCTGGGAGAAGACTGGCAGGGAAGGGAAAGTTCCACACACAGCCTGATTCCTCACAGGCTATAGATGCACCCTCCAGAGCACAGCAGACATGGGAGAATTCACCCCGGAGCACAGCAGACATGGGAGGATTCACCCCCAGGAGCACAGCAGACATGGGGAGGATTCACCCCCGGAGCACAGCAGACATAGGGAGGATTCACCCCTGGAACACAGCAGACACGGGAGGATTCACCCCGGAGCACAGCAGACATGGTAGATTCACCCCGGAGCACAGCAGACACGGGAGGATTCACCCCGGAGCACAGCAGACACGGGAGGATTCACCCACGAGCACAGCAAAAGCGGGGGGATTCACCCCGAGCACAGCAGACACGGGGAGGATTCACCCATGGAGCACAGCAGACACAGGAGGATTCACCCCCGGAGCACAGCAGACACGGGAGGATTCACCCCTGGAGCAAAGAAGACACGGGAGGATTCACCCCCGGAGCACAGCAGACTGGGAGGATTCACCCCTGGAGCACAGCAGACAGGGGAGGATTCATACCCCCAGAGCACAGCAAACGGGGAGGATTCACCACCCGGAGCACAGCAGATGCAAGCGGGGTTCACCTCTCCTGGAGCACAGCAGACACAGGGGAGGATTCACCCTCCAGAGCATAGCAGACACGGGAGGATTCACCCCCCCCCCCCCCCCTCCCACCCAGAGCACAGCAGACACAGGAAGGCCTGCAGAGACACTCCCGAGCTCAGTGAGTGTAATTGAAGCCTGGAAGGCTCTGCCAGCACCAGCCAGACCCGTGAGCTCGCAGAAGTGACCACACTGACACCATATTAAGGATGTTAGAAAGCTCAAATGGTGGCACAGGTAGTCAGCAAAGTACAGTGAAGGATGAGAGTGGAAAGAACGAGAGTGTTCATCCAAGCAAAGCATCTAAGCTTGCTTTCTTTTTTTTTTTTTTTGGGGGTGACACCCAGCAATGCTCAGTGGTTACTCCTGGCTCTGCACTCAGGAATTACTCCTGGTGGTGCTAGGGAGACCAGATGGATGCCGGGATCGAACCCATAGGGTCACATTGCATGCAAGGCAAACGCCCTTCCTGCTGTACTATCGCTCCACCCTCGCATCCAAGCTTTCATACAAGCCAGTCTTCTTGTAGGGCAAGAGTCTACTCCTGTAGACAGGAGTAGGCTAATGCTTGTTACGGTTTTGGGCTCTGAACTATCACTATCACCATCACTAGCACTATCCTCCCATTGATCATCTGTTTGCTAGAGCGGGCACCAGTAATATCTCCATATGTCCTGTCTCATGCTAGTAGAGCCCAAGGGCATCTATTCGCTCCAGGAACAAAAAGAGCCTCAAACCATTATATTAGGTCATGGGAATGAACTAATATAATTGTTACTGGTATTTGGCATATCAAATAAAACAGGGCAGCTTGCCAGGCTTGCCATGCAGGTGGCATACCCTTGTAGTCACCTCTAAATATAGCATTTATAGATGAACCGTACAGCTGCTTGCAGCCGCGCATGACACGGGCTGTGATAGGCTGTCGCTGGGTGGAGTTCTGACGAGAGGGAAGTCCGGATGTGGAAAATGGCAGCCTGATGGAGTGGGTGGGGGTCATCTGGCTTATTGTGCGCCTCTGCTGGGGTGGCGGGCCAGGGCTAGAACCCCGCCATCCCTCCCGGTGCCTCGTGAGCAGCTGGGCACAGGGAGAGCAAGTAGCAGCTCTGTCCCATGTCTGTAAGTCTCTGGTTAAGCATACCTGGGACGGATTAAAAAAAAAAAACTGCTGCAGGGTGCAACTCGATGAGACAGGCTGTGATAGGCTGTCGCTGAGTGGAGTTCTGACGAGAGGGAAGTCTGGATGTGGAAAATGGCGGCCCGATGGAGTGGGGGGGTCATCTGGCTTGCTGTGCACCTCTGCTGGGGTGGCGGGCCAGGGCTAGGACCTGCAATCCCTCCCAGGTGCCTCGTGAGCGGCTGGGCACAGGGAGAGCAAGTAGCAGCTCTGCCCCATGTCTGTAAGTCTCTGGTTCAGCATACCTGGGCCGTTATAAATATTCTTTTTTTTTTTTTTTTTTGCTTTTTTGGGTCACACCTGGCAATGCTCAGGGGTTTCTCCTGGCTCTGCATTCAGGAATTACTCCTGGCAGTGCTCAGGGGACCATATGGGATGCCGGGATCGAACCCGGGCCAGCATGGGCCAGCCGCTGCAAGGCAAACACCCTACCCACCGGGCTATCACTCCAGGCCTGGGTATAAATATTCTTATCATGAATCATGGGAAGGAATGGGAATGAAGATAGATGGTCGGCAATTACAGCACCTCCGCCGCTGATGACATCGTTCTAATAACACCAAACATTAGCCAAGCGGCACAAATGCTGGCTGACTTCGACCGAGAATGTGGAAAGATAGGTCTATAGCTGAATCTGAAGAAAACTATGTTCATGAAAAATGAACTAGTTCCAGAGGCCCCATTCACTCTCAATGGAACAAACATCTCTGAATGCAGCAGACCTATGTGTACCTAGGTTGAGAAGTCAACATGATGAACGACCTAAAACCTGAGCTGCGCAGGAGGAAGAGAGCAGCATGGAACTATCCGTGATTTTGGTTCTCATCATGAAACAGTGACTCCGTGGTTTTTTGTTTTGTTTTATTGAGGTGGGGGGCAGTCTGTCATGCGTCATGGGGGTTGGTATATGTCTCTCACACATGGGGGTTGTATATGTCTCTCACACACACTCTCACACACTCACACACATTCTCTTTCCTACACATGGACCTAGTGAACTTAGACTAGTGTAACTTCAAACTTTGTCTCAGTACTTGGGAGAGGCACAGAGGGGGAGATCTGATACGAAACCTGGTTTTTACCCCTTGTCTGCTCCTTGGCTGTGTTCTTTGATCTTGAAAATTGACTTATTACCGAGCAAGACATATCACAGTTTCTGACAAGTGTCTCCTCTTCCAGGAAAAGCCCGAGCTGTGAAGACAGAGGGAGGACCTGACCCTTGCTGGGAGCACGCGTGATCCTTACTCCAGGCGGCACAGCAGGTTCTGGGATGGTTTCTTGTTGCCTTTGAGAATCATCTTTACTGAGGGGTGGGGGGTCAGCCACACCCAGCCATGCTCAGGCCTTACTCCTGGCTCTGAGCTCAGGGATCCTTCCTGGTGGGCCTCTGGGGGGACCATATTGGGGTGCCAAGGATTAAATGCGGGTTGGTCACATGCAAGGCTAGTGGCTCACCTACTGTGGTACTGTCCCGGCCCTGGGAAGTAAGTGTCCTTTCTAAGTTTTATTTTCGTCTTACCAATATTTTGGGGTTCCTGTTTGTCTGGTTGATACAGCAGAGATGTCAGCTCACTTATAGAATTGCTGGAAGCCAGAGTCATGGTGGATGTGGGCAAGTGGCCAATCTTCACCCTGCTCTCGCCCCAGGAAATCGCATCTATCCGGAAAGCGTGTGTCTTCGGCACCTCAGCCAATGAAGCCCTGTACGTTACTGATGACGATGAGGTAAGAGTCTCTCAGAATCCCTTTTAGGACTTCTCTCGGAGTGGGGCTTAAATGTACAGCGTGAAGAGTGAGAAATGGTAGGGATTCAGGGAGCTCTAAGTTCGGAACCCTGTGCCTTGGTAGAATTTCTTCTTTCAGTGTCTCAATTTAACGCCCTCCAGCCCTCCTTGAGGTGCATAGAATAGCAGATACCTTTAGTCTCACATCCTGTAGATGGAGGTTGGCCTTTTCTTTTCTCTTTTTTATTTTATTATACCACCGTGAGATATACAGTTACAAAAATGTTCATAATTGGGTCTCAGTCATGCAGTGTTCCAGCACCTGTCCCTCCTCCAGTGCCCCATTCCCACCACCAGTGCACCCCTATGTAACCACCATAGACCAAGGCCCACCACCCACTCCCCATTCCACATCAGCCCCCAGCCCCCAGTTTGTTACAACTACAGTGACCATTACAATGTATACCTGGGAAGGACCTTGCCTAAACTTGATTCATATCTAAGCCTGCTGCAGCTGTGCATCTGACCAGGCTCTTCTACAGTGTTGCTGGTAATGGCGACTGCGGGACTCAGTCATGCCCGCTGGGTCACTGGGGGTGGAGGGAAGAGAGGAGGGGTCCCAATCCAAGCCCAGCGGAGCAGCCACAGCAGCCCACGTGTCTGCTGGCCTAGGAGCTGTGCTGAACCCGGCCAGGGACCGAGCCAGTTTCACCCTCTTGTTGCTCCGTGGGCTGCTCCTTGTGGGTAGGAGCCGGCACAGCTGTGCGTCTGGGCAGTCTCTTCTCCGGTGCTGCTGGTAATGGCAATTGCAGGATTTGTCGGTTGGCTTTTTCTGACCGCCTTGCCTGCCTTTTCCCTACTGAGTCTCTAATGAAGTCAGCTTGTCTTCTGGTCGAGTGCATTTGGCCCGAAGATGCAGAGCTGTTATTTTATTATTTTCAGGTCTTTGTGTTTGGACTAAACTATAGCAACTGTCTTGGAACTGGAGATAACCAGAGTACGCTTGTCCCCAAAAAGCTAGAAGCCTTGTGTGGGAAGAAGATAAAAAGCCTTAGCTACGGGAGTGGACCCCATGTTCTTCTCAGCACTGAAGGTAAAGCGGGACCAGTGCCAGCTTTCGGTCTGTAGAACTTGAGCAGTAAATTGTAAGCTAAGGGCAGGGGAGTGGAGAGAGGATTGTCGATATCGTGGGTATTCACACAACGTCTCAGGCTGACTCTCAAACAGTCATGGATGACCTGCTAATGAAGCACATTTCTGGGATTTAGATGGCACTCAGAAAATTTGTGGAAGATTAATATAGCAAATGAACGAGTACTTTATCCTGATTTTTCAATGTATTTGTGGCAACTTTTAGATCTTGGAGACTTGTTTAAACACAGATAATGGAATCCCTCTCATTCTTGTAACCTTGAGAAAAGTATGGGGGGACACAGGCGGTTAGATTCTTCCTCTTTATTTCTCTTTTTTTATTATTATTTTTTAATTAATTTACTGTAAGATACGCAATTGCAAAGTTGTTCATGATTGAGTTTCAGTCATTGCAGTGTTCCAGCACCCATCCCTCCACCGGTGTACCTTTCCTCCACTAGTCTCCCCAGTTCCTCTCCTGCCGCCCACCTCTCTCTGCCCTGAACCCCTAGCCTGCCTCTGTGTAGACACTCCTCTCTCTCTCTCCTTCTCTCTCTCTCTCTCTCTCTCTCTCTCTCTCTCTCTCATACACAGGCACCCCCCACACACACACACACATACTGTCATTTTAGGCACTGTGGTTTGCAATACTGTTACTGTATGGCTATCATGCATATCACTTTACCTCCTTTCAGGACTCAGTTCTTCAAGAGTCATTTCCAATTACTGTTATGGTGGATCCTTCCCCCACCTAACTGCCCCTCCCCCTTTGTGGCAAGCTTTCTACCATAGACCACTCTTCCTGGCCCTTGTTTCTATCGTCCTGTTTACTGTCCGCACACTGTTTTCATTCTGTGTCTGTCCCTCCTCATTTCACTCAGCATGATACTCTCCATGTCCAGCCATTTATAGGTAAATTTCATGACTTTGTTTCCTGGCAGCTGTGAAGTTTTCCACTGTGTAGATATGCCATAGTTTCTTTATCCAGTTGTCTGTTCTTGGACACTCAGGTTGTTTCCGCATTTTGGCTATTGTGAATAGTGCTGCAGTGAGCATGGAAATGTGGATGGAATTTCTGCTGTGTGTTTTTGGGCCCCCAGGGTATGTTCCCTGGAGCAGTATTGTGGGTCCATTGGGAGCTCAGTTCGTAGTTTTTTGATGAATACCCATATTGTTTTCCAAGAAGGCTGGGCCAGTTGGCATTGCCATCTGCAGTGAGTGAGGGACCCTTTGTCCCCGCATCTGCACCAGTGCTGGTAGTTCTTGTTCTTTTTGATGTGTTCAGTCTCTGTGGTGTCGTCACCTATTTCTTTTTCCCTCCCAAGTACTCTAAAGGAGGTTATGGTCATTTTTGATAATTCGCCTGCGCTGTGGGCGTCAGAACTTAGACTGTGTTATGCACAACCTCTTTCCCCTCTATCTCTGGCACCTTTGCTCATGCTCTCTAGGTCAGGGCTTCCACATTTTGGGGGCTTGTTCTCTGTAGTGTGGCAGTGGTTGTTCAGCCTTTGTATATCTTTGGATCAGCACTGTCCACAGTTCAGGTGTTCAAAAGGAGATAATTTCTCTGCATTTTTTTGTTTTGTTTTGGAGCCAGTAATGCTTAGGGTATACTCCAGGCTCTGCACTCAGGGATCTCTCCTGCTGGGGTTCAGAGGACCCTTTGGGGTGCTGGGTCAAACCTGGGTCAGCTGCATGCAAGGCAAGCGCCCTACCTTCAATACATCACTCTGGCCCTCTCTGCATTTTTGGCTATAAACTGGGGTGTCAAGCTTCCTTGAATGCTGCCATAGGCTAGAATTGAGGCTTTTTGTTACTTTCAGCTGCCTCTTTCGTAGCTGAGAGCTCAGATCTGAGCCTGACCATCTAGGGTGAGCAGAACTGGATTTGAGCATAAGCAGGTGTTTTCCCTACACTGCAGAATCATGCCTCTGGCCATACACAGGCTCTTTTCGCAGCTACTGCTTCCATCCCTGTTCAGTTAGTTTGTCGTCTATTGTGACCTGATCTAATTTTCCTAACATCTTTTCTTTCCCCCCACAAGCAAGAAGAGAATGGTGCGGTATATCAGAGTACAGCATGAAAAGACCCTCCAGGGGTGCAGCAATAGCACAGAGGGAGGGCATGTTTCTTGCACATAGCCGACCTGGGTTCCATCCCCGACATCCCATATGGTCCCCTGAGCACCGCCAGGAGTAATTCCTGAGTGCAGAGCCCGGAGTAACCTTGAGCATTGCTGGGTGTGACCCCCCAAAAAGTAAAAAAACTAACCTTTTTTTTGAAAGAATAAACAAAATTGACAAACTTTTAGCTAGACTCATAAAAACAAAGAAAAAGCTCATATTAATCAGATAATTATGAAAGGAGGAAAGATTGTAACAGATACCTAAAAAATACAAAATGTATTTAGAGATTATTATGAACAATTAACTATACCATTAAGGTAAAGAATTTAGAAGAAATGAATGAATTCTTAGAATCATACATACATCCTCCCAAAACTGAACCAGAAGCAAGGAAACAACTTGAATAGATCAGAGAAAGGAAACAAAATGTAATTCAAAGTCTTCTCAAGAACAGAAGCCCTAGACCAGATGAGTTTTGCATGTGTATGACCCAGTTCAATCTCCAGTACCCTGTATGGCCCCCAAGCCCATCAGGAGTGACTCCTGAGCACTGCCGGGTGTTATACCCTAAAAAAGGAGAGAAAGTGAGATGTGTATATGCATTTTACAAAGAGTAAATGTTAATAGCAAAGAAAATACTAACCCAAGTTTCAGAAACTTGTCATGAGTTTTAGTATTTGGAGTTAATTTTATCGTTTTACTTCTTCGAGTTTTTCTTTTTTATATGTGTTCTTCCCAGTGGACATTCTAATTAATTTTTCTAGCCCAGAAATAACTCAATGCATTTTTTCCATATCTTAAAATTCATGGATTTGTCTAGGTAGAGTGGGCACCTTTAGGGTACTGAGCTTTCTTCTCCAGGAACAACGCATATGTGTCTGTCTGAGTCCATTTTCTGTATCCTAGGAGTTAAAAATCCCATTTGAACATTCTTTTCTTTTTTTATTTTTTGTTTCTGGGTCACCCCAGCGATGCTCCTGGCTCTGCACTCAGGGATCAGTCCTGGTGGGACTCAGGGAACCGAATGGGATGCTGGGGATTGAACCCAAGTTGCTGCATGCAAGGCGGCCCCTGTTTGAACATTTCTGTCCTGCTGTAATTTTAACCTGATGTGCTTTAGAAAAACAAAACAACACAACTTTGAAAATCATGAACCTCATCTTAAAGATGAAATTTCCCATTTGCACTTTGTCTTTATAATTTCTGTAACGAAGAGGAGTTGTGAAACAATAGCTTAGAGCTTCTTCAGAGCTCCCTGGAAGAGACTGAATGTGCTGGGCTGGGAGTCACTCTGGAGGAGATAATTGGAAAGTGCTAACGTTGCTCTCCGGTCACAGGGTGACTAGGGAGCCAGCGCTGCGACCGCAGCTCTCTAAGTACTGTTGTTACTGGGTCCACAGCATCCCTCCTGATCTCATGCATGTTTAGGAAGAAAGGTACAAGGTATCCTTCCAGAGAAGACATAGGACCGAAAAGTTACTTTTTCATGATTCTAAAAAATATTAAACTATCTTTAAAAAAATCATAGAGGCAGGCTGGGGCGGGCGTTGCAAGGGAAACTGGGGACATAGGTGGAGGGAAGTTGATCCTGGTGATGGGATTGGTTGTAACATCGTGTACCTGAAACTCAATCATGACTAACCTTGAAATCATGGTGAGTTCATAAAAATTTCTAAAAATCATTGAAAACATTCAGCCAGAGAAAATGTATGTATAGTATGTTCAAATAGTATACCTCCTTCCTCTGGGCTCTGCAAATTACACAGACTTGGTATTTGGTAAAGGAATCCAATTCAAATTAGGGTCAAATTTTCCTTTGTTTTCTGCTCTTTTCATGGTACCCAATATAGGAACTATTGAGATTAACAGTGTTGAGAAGATCTCGTATATGTATAATTTGTACAGTTATGCATAATTCGCGTACTTTGATTTGCTGGCCCAAAGCTTTTAGTACCAGTCCCAACTCCCTTTAATGGTTTTCTATCTAGATATCTTTTTTTTATCTTAATCCACGATGAAGGCCCCCACCGTTCATCATCAGTGTTACTTTATAGTAGGAGAAAATGTGTAAGAAATTAGGGTTGGAGAGCAAGTTGTGCAAAATCTGGGGAGTAAAGTACAGGAGTGACCATTTGTTCTTGGGGCTGACTCTGTGTGTGTGGCCATCTTGTGTAGATGGAGTTGTTTACGCCTGGGGCCTACAATGGATATAGCCAGCTTGGAAATGGGACGACCAACCAGGGCATTGCCCCCATCCAAGTCTGTACCAATCTTTTGATCAAGCAAGTGGTTGAAGTGGCTTGTGGCTCCCATCATTCCCTGGCTCTGGCGGCGGATGGCGAGGTAAGTGCCCTGCTTTAGTCTCGAAGTAGTGTTGAAATAAACATCTCCCCTGGCCGCCCACAGTTCGCTGCTGACTTTGCAGAGCTCGTTAAACTGTGTCTCCATTGCCTCCTTCCTAAGCTTTGGCTACCACCATTCCACTTTCTGTCTCTGAATTTCACTACTCTAGTGTTTTCATATGAGTAGAATTATTCATTTTGTCTATGGTTTTTTGTGTGTGTGTGTGTGTGTGTGTGTGTGTGTGTGAGAGAGAGAGAGAGAGAGAGAGAGAGAGAGAGAGAGAGAGAGAGACAGGCTTGTTTTACCTAGCACAATGTCTTTTAGAGTTCAGTAGCATTGTAATACATGTCAGAGTTTCTCCTATTTTTTACTGGGGGTGGGGTGTCTTTTTTTTGATGGTGGTGGGGGCATGCTCCTGAGTAGTGCTCAGGATGTCCAGGGAACCCCACTGGCAGTTCTCAGCTGGGCAGTCGGGCTGCTGGTGTGGGGAGAACCTGAGGAGGTACTGCTTGGGTCCTGCTGTCGGGGCTATCTGGTATTGATATGATACTGGGTAGGAGAGGAGTGGGGGGGTCAGAGCCAGGCTGGCCGTGTGTTAGGTATGTGCCTTAACAGCTGTACTAGCGCCTGATCCCTCCCCCATTCCCAGAAGTACTCAGCACCCCCAGGAGACTTACCTTTTTTCTCTCATGTCTTGTTTATGGGTCACAGCTGGTTGTGCTCAGGCACTACTCCCTGAGCAGTGCTTGAGGTCACAGGTGTTGCTGGGAATCAGCTCTGAAGCACCCACATGTGAAATACGTGTTTCAGTCCTTTTGCCATCTCCACAGCCCCTTGTTTCTTCTTTAAAGACAAAATAATGTTTCTATCGGAACAGTTCCAGCTTGGATCACGTGGGTTTTTCCCTTCCTTCCCTCCCTCCCTTCTTTCCTTTTCATTGAATTATAATATTCTGTAGGTTTCATGAGTGCACCAGAGACAATCGGTGTGTTCATCGCCCTTGTCTCAGATTATGCCCCCGCCCCTCCCAGACCCAGACCTCTTCCTTCCTTTCTGGCAACCGCTGATTGATCTTAATAGTCCAGTTTATTTTGTTTAACTTAGTCATCTGTTAGTCTTCACGATCTACCACACCTGAGTGAAATGATCTGGTGTCTGTGTTACTTCAAGTGACTTATTTAGTCAGTGTATTAACCCATGTCTGTATTGCTGCAAACGTCAGAATTTCATCCTTTCTTTAGCAACAAACAGTATTTCTTTGTTTATGCATATCATGTCTTCCTGTCCATGTTCAGTTGGATGGTCACTTAGGTTGTTCTTAGTTCTTGCCTTTTAGAAAGAGCCATACAGTTCACATGAGGGTATGATACTATTCTTCAAATAGGTGTTTTTGTATTTATTTGGTAAATACCCAGAATTGGGATCATTAGATCCTATGAATTCATAATTAAATCCCCCCAACCTTTGGGATCTCTATACTGACAGCACCAATTTCAATTTATATTCCCACCGGCTGTGTGTAAGGGTCCCTACTCCCTTTCTGCCCAGCCCGTCTCTCGATCACAGCCTTCTCACGGGTGTGACATGAAAGCTTGTTCTTTTGCATTCCCCAATAATAAGATACATGGAGCATTTTACCATGTGCTGGTTGTTCATCTTTTTTCTTTGAGATTCTGCCCATTCTTTTTTAAACAGGTTTTTGTTTAGTTTTATGATTTCTTTATATATTTTGGCTTAAACCCTTGCCAGATTATGTTGTACAAATATATTTCCCCCATATTTGGAAATGCAATAGGTAGGTATATAGAAATGCAACAAGTTTTTGCATATTTGAATTTTTTTTTTTGGCCACACTTGGCAATGTTCAGGGGTTACTCCTAGCTCTGGATTAGGAATTGCTCCTGACAATGCACAGGGGACCCTCTGTGCAAAAGATTGAACCCAGGTCAGCTTTGTGCAACACAAAAGCCCTACCCGCTGTACTGTCACTCTGGTTCTGTGAATCTGCTACTTTGCTATATTTGCTTATATGGTTGTTTCATTTTTCAATTGTCGTATTTAACATGCCAAATACCAGTAACTATTATAGACCTCATTCCCATTACTTGATGTAATGATTTGAGGCTCCTTATGTTCCTTAAGTGGGCAGATGCCCTTGGGCTATCTCACATATGACAGGACATATTGAGTTGTTACTGGTGCCTGCTCGAGTAAATCGATGATGTACGGGAAGTCAAGTGAAGTGATAGCAAAAAGTAAAATTTCCAATAGATACTGGACACTTGCTCACTTGTGAAGTTCAGTGCTTATTTTTTCTTTTGTTTTTGGTTCAAACCCTGTGGCGCCTGGGCTACTCTTGGCTCTGCACTGAGGAATCACTCCTGGCCAGGATCAGGGGACCACATGGGATGCTGGGGTCAAACCTGGGTCAGCCCTGGGCAGACAACTGCCCTACCTGCTGTACTACCCCTCCAGCCCCTGCTTATCTTAAAGACTGCCAGTCCAACTGTTTCTGCCTTTTTTGTAGTGCTTGAAACTTTATTTGAATATCCTCTGATTTGCAAAATTATTCATAGTACAAACTTTTGAGTATTTAATGACCAACACCAATCCCACCATCAGTGTGACTCCACCAGTGTCCCAGTCACCTCCTCCCCAGTCTGCTCCCTCTGCAGGCAGAGTAATTTACTTCATATAGCTACAGCATATGGCTCACGGTGGGGTCACTACGTTTACTGAGGATCTACTGAGCTGTGAGGTGTTGGTTGATCCTGTGTTACTGTTTCACCCAGTGGGGTAGTGGACTTCAACGCAACTTTCCCCCTATAATTTGCTGTGCTCCTCCTGGTTTTGGAGATGTTGTAGGGCTGCATATCCGGCCACGTACTCCCAGAGCTGGAACTGGGCAATTCAGCACCAGGTGTCTCAACTGGGCTATTGGTTTGAAAGCAGAAGCCTGGTTGTGGTGGAGCACTGGGTCTCCAACAGAGTGGGGTCTCAGCCCGTCTCCGTCCTGAGAAAGCTCCAGAACCCTAGGCCCAGGGACCAGGCCTGCCTGGATCAGCTCAACAGCAAATTATCTCCAAGATTGATTACTAGATGGACCATTTGTTTGCAGGTGGAATCTGATGATTCTGCTTTCTTATGTGTTTTGTTCTTTATCTCCATACCCTTTGGTCAGGCCTGGTTATTTTCCTGGACTATTGCCCTGGCTCTTACACCCGAGGTTGTTTTATTGACTCTATTGTTCCTTCTTTGTACCACTGTGAGTTAAAACACAAATGTTGTTCCCTAGTTAAAGTCCTTCCTTGATGTTACAGTGATTTTACCAAGCAGTAAGGTGTGGGTGAAGAAACCGGAGAAGTTCCAGTGTACCACGGTCTGGGATTGGGACATGCTGAGGCCAGTGTTGCCCAACCCTTTTCCGGGTTAGTGGAACCTCCATTGCCATCCCTTCCTCCCGCTATTAAAATAAAAGACACCTGCATTTCACGGGGAACAAAGGATCTTTGAGAAGTGCAGAGAAATGATGGCTAAAATTAGATAGCATTCACTCATTTGTCCAGCCTGCATTCCTGCTTTTATTTTAATCTCATTTTCCCGAAAGTGTGTGCTCCTTTGGGAAAGTGCTGAATGCTGATGAGGACTCAGGATAGGCCTGTGAACCCACCTGCAGGAAGTGTGAGCGGGTCACCACTCCTGTACCTGAGACAGATCTGTAGCACGTCATATTTTAAGATGGTCACCGTGGGTTTCACTGTTGTTGCCTTGGGCAGCGTGAAACATGGAAACTTAGAAAATGGTGACAGAAGAAAAGAACTGGGAAAGCCGAACTCAGGCTAAGGTCAGGATTGAGTGGGGTGGGTGCTGTGGAGAGAAGCCCAGGCTGTTCCTAGAGACTGTGATTTCTTCTGCTCCTAGTATCCCTTGTTCCCTTTCACCCTGGCCGCGCTCCTGTTTGATAGGACAACTTGAGCATTTGAAGTGATCCTTGCTACTGATTTTAATTCACTTGGTCATCTGTGTGTCTTTCTCATAGAAACCTTGTTTCCAGTCTTGGCAGATCACAGGCCAAAAGTAAATGGGGTCCAACTGAGGAGGGCACTGCATTGAAGTCAAGAACTCTGAGACCCTGATACTAAGAATAGCTTCAGGATCTGTGTTGTTTCTGTAGGGAAAAGTGTCTCATTAATAGCTATGAGCATAACTGTTACGATGTGGAACCACGATTAATAATTACCACCGAGGTGGTTCTGAGCTTTCAGTAAAAGGTTCTGTAATACCACGCATTGGTAAGTAGTGAGACAAGAAAGAGCCTAATATGGTTTCCTGAGGTTTCCATGTGGGGAGAAGTGTTTGTGTCCCCCAAATAAGTCTCCTTTTCACATCCTTGTTAGCTGTGTTACTCAGCGTTTCCTGCTGGTGTGCATGAGGGTGTTCACGAGCTGTAATTACAGAGGCAGTAGAGCGTAGTAGGACAGACACTTGCTTCACTCGCCTTGAATGTGGCCAACCCTGGTTCAGTTCCCAGCACCACGTGTGGCCCTCTGAGCACTGCTGGGTGTGACCCCCCCATAGCAAACAACTAAATAAAGTGAAGACGGTAATAGCTGCTTTTCCTGAGTCATGTGACTCATGTGGATTAAATAGGCTAATGCATGTAAAAGACATGTAGCTCTGGCACATTGAAAGACCTCATGAAGTGTAAGAACATGTTTACTTATACTCCAGTGTGCCGACCTGATGGTCCTGTGCACGGACCCAACAGGTTGGAGGGCACCAGGTACAGTGCTCAGAGGGGCACTCGGTGGCGGGAGTCTGAGTGGTCCTCACGCACAGGCTTGCGCTTCCTCATGGGCACCGTCCATGCATCCCAGAATTTCTTATTTTCACCCTTCCTGTTCTTTTCCCTTCTCTGTGCAGGTGTTTGCTTGGGGCTACAACAACTGTGGTCAGGTGGGTTCAGGCTCTACAGCAAATCAACCTACTCCTCGCAAAGTCACAAACTGTTTACACATCAAGAGGGTAGTTGGCATTGCCTGTGGCCAGACATCGTCCATGGCTGTTCTGGACAACGGCGAGGTGAGCGCTCTGCATTCCCCTTTCTCGTGAGCTACTTGTGTTAGGCTGTGGGAACCCAGTGTTTTGTTTCAGTGGCTCACTGGCATCCTGGAGGATTACTGACCAGAGAACGATTTCTCCCTCGGCATGAATTGTTGTTTGTTTGGGGCACACTGGCAGACCTCAGGGCTTATTTCTGGCTTTGTGCTCAGAAATCACTCCTGGTGGACTTAGGGGCCATAAAGGATGCTGGGGGTTGAACCCGGGTCTGCTGGCAAGGCAAACACCTTCCAGCTATACTGTCACCCCAGCCCCTGAGCATGAACTTTAAACTGCAAGATTCACCTGCAATCAAGATTCTAACGTGTCTAAACGGCAGGTTGGGAGTGGGGAGGCAGCAAGATCCAAGTGACCTAATTTTTATAAGTATTTTTTTATTATAATGGGTTAAGGCACTTGGTGCAACCTTTTTCTTTCAAAGGAAAGTCAGCTGAGACTCGAGTTAGCTGATGTGTCTGCAAGCAGTCAGTGACTAACAGGTACAAAGTCTCTGCAACCATCTTTCGGATGTTCATTCACAGAGTCCAGAACTTGTACAATCTGGGGTTTTGGGTGCTGATTATTCCTAGTTAATTTTAAATAACTTTTTTTTTGTTACATGAGGCCTGAGTGGAAAGGGAAGCAAATCAGCCCAGAACGGAAACAAATCAGCAGTCAGACCCACAGATATCTCATCTTCTCTACTCTGGTGACCTTTGAGCCGGAGGGAATTTCAGTACAATCATTCTGCGTGCAACTTCAGCTCCAGGGGACTGTTTCCACATAGGCATGTCTCAGTGCCCAGAAACAGCACCGAGATGCTTGTTCAGGCCAGCCGTGGTGTCCTTCGGGGTGCTGTGTTCTTCAGAAATGGCAGACTCCAAAACCACACTGCGGTCGTGTACTTTTAAATCAGCCTGGTGATGGCATCTTACATGGTCCTAGGATAGTCGTCTAATATCTGCAATCCCAGTAATCCTTTTCCATAATTTTAAAAAATTTAACTTTTAGATCACATGGTTATTTTAACAAAGGAAAACAAGTAAGATATATAAAAGCTGAAAACATTTCCTCTAATCTTGTTAATAATTTTTGATTATATCCTTTGGAGTGTTATCTATAAATGTTTATATGAGGGTTAGTATAATTGGGCCACAGCCTGGAAGTGCTCTGAGGACCAGGAGATGCTGGAGACTGAGCCAGGGCCTCCTGCAAGCAGGCAGGTGCTCCAGCCCTTTGAGCTCTGGCCCATAATCACCATTTGAAATGAAATTATCGCATCTGCTACTTCTCTGCGACTTTTGATCTCCCAAAATTAAGAATTTATTTTACCTGTGTCTGTTCTCAGACCAAGACCGTGAATAATTTCTTTTTCATATTGTGACTTCTTGGTTTTTCTTACGAATGGCCCACATCTAGAGCCCACGCGTAAGCATTTCAGCTGTTTTGTTTTTAGTCATACAATGCCACACTCATTTTCTCTCACACTCTTTGTGTGTGTCCGTATATACAGGCCAGTAGAGCAAGTTCCCAGAAGCAAGGTTTCTGGGTCAGAGAGTTTTCCATTACTTATGTTGTTTGTTTGTTTGTTTTTGTGTGGGGCCAAGCCCAGTAAGTGTTGAAGTCTTACTCAGGCCTCTGTGCTCAGCAGTTGCTCCTGCCGTTGCTCGGGAGACCATCTGTGTTGCCCTGGGTCAAGTCAGAGTTGGCAACATGCTAAGCAAGTGCCTTCCCTGGCATCGTCTCTCTGACAGCTACTGGGTAGTGTGCCATGAGCCTCACACGCAGAGTTGTAAAGTTACACCCTGCACTTTTATAGTAATATGTGCTTGGGGGACATTGTTTTGATAGCTGTTGCCAAATTTCTGGACAGAAAGTTGAAGCCTATCGACACATTTAACCAATTCTTGCTGTACCCAGAGTTCAGTCCCCATTTTCCCTTTCTCATATAACCTTGAAAGTCCCCACTGAAACCCATTTGCTGTATGTGTTGTGCCCCTCGCCTCCCCTTACATGCACACACATACACACCTTGGCTTTCTTGTTTGAACTATACTTTTCAAACAAAAATGATCATTTCTGGTCATTTCTTTTTCTTTTTTTTTTTTTTTTTTGCTTTTTGGGTCATACCCAGCGGCGCTCAGGGGTTTCTCCTGGCTCTGCACTCAGGAATCACTCCTGGCGGTGCTCGGGGACCATATAGGATGCCGGGGATTGAACCCAGGCCGGCACAGGCCGGCCATGTGCAAGGCAAATGCCCTACCCGCTGGGCTATCGCTCCGGCCCCGTTTCTGGTCATTTTGATGCCCTGACACCCCCACAGACAGCAGCAAACCTTTGAATACTGCCAAGCTCTGCCACACCTCTGGCTTCTGTCCTCTCACACCAGGCTTGGAGGGAATTGCCATGTTCGCCTTTGTCTCCATCTGTAACTTTTAAATCTATTTATTTTCCCATTTTATTTAAACACTGTGTTTGCAAAGTTGTTCATGATGGTTTGGTTACAGGCATTGAATAGTCCAGCACCAGGCCCACCACCACTGTCGCCTTCCCTCCACTGTTGTCTTCAGCTTTTCAACTACCACTCAGGCCTGCCTCCATAGTCGGCCCACAGTAGTTCATTTTACGTTGCTTGTTACCACTCAGCGTCTAATGGAATGGTAAAAAATATTTTCATAGAAGGAAACTTGTGATAATTGTTGTATCTCATCACAGACATTAAGACCTTTTCTTAGAGCTAGCTAATCTGTTGTTGTTAGTTAAGCCATCTTCTGTGTTAATGTATTTGTTAGTCGAGATTGGTTGGTTCCACAATGCATTCACATCCAATCTGGTGTGCTGCTGCTGAGATGTCAGTGTTTCAGGGTTTGGAGATGTCACGTAGCCACAAATGCGGCTGCATGCTGCAGAAAATTCAGAGTAGCTAACTGGGCAGTCCAGCTGGGGGCTTTGGGCCTGGCTGCAGGGCTTCGTTAGGGTGGGAGCTGGTGTGCGCCCCTTCCTGATATCCCCGAGAGGTCTCAGCTGGGAATGGGTATCGAGGAATTTTTGCGGCTGGTTGATCTCTTTCAAGATTTACTTATGTGTCTCTGGAACAGCCTGGTAGATGAGCCTTCATGGTGGTGGCACATGGGTCTCTCTAACTTACCCACTTCTCCCTCTCTTGGTCCCAGTGTCGCCACCTGGTGTTCGTCCCTGTCGCTGTCTCTCTTTCTGATGAAAGGTGAACTGAGTGACCTCTGGTCTCACACACCCCAGTTCCTGGTTGTCTTGTGGCCAGGGTGATCTTTACAAAAGGCAGATCTGATCAAGTGGCTTGGCTCTGCCATGAAATCTTGCATTTCTCTTTCCTGGCATTTGATTTGGAATTTCATGCCCGTGCATGTCACTTTTCCTTCTAGACTTTGCCCCCACTAGCCAATGCCTCACCTGTGTTTGTCCCGTCCTCCTGCTCTGAACCTGCCTCAGGCATCCTGAGCCCTGCCCACATCTCCATCTGAACAGTGTTTCCAAAGCTTCCGCTGGTCCCTCTCTCCTCTGTGCTCCTTCAGGGCTTTGCCATTTCTGTCACAGCACTCGCTGCTGTGAACTCTGGCCAAAGAGTCCCCCTAATACTTTCTAAATGTGCGACACACTATGGACCGCTGAGTTATTGTTAAAAAGGGCCCGGCTTTTCCTGTATAAAGCAAATTCCTTAGTGGCCCAAAGCTGTCCACCTGAAGTTACAGAATAAGCACTAACGTCAGATTCAGGCTCAGTCATCCCGCCCTCCAGCTTTTCCACGTGGTCATCTGTTTAGCATCGCGTCAGGGAGAGAGAATCAGCACTGCAACGGAAAAACTGTTATGCTTAGATGGATTTTATTTTCTTTCTTCCTTTACTTGAAAACAATTTTGACTGAGGTACCGGGTTGACAGTCCTGTTAATCACACTGCACATGAGGACGCCATGCCAGCACCATACACGTCACCAGAGGTCGCTTCCAGACCTCCCGCCCCCACTCCGTGTAAGCTGGGTGGACCTTACTTTCATTTCTTCTCTAACTGGCTGCTTTTATTTCGCCTTATTGAGTGTCGTGATTGCAGTCCTCATGTTTTAGGTGTCACGCTCCATTACGCCCACTGCTGGGTGCCTGGCCCTTGCGCCTTCTCCAGCTTGTCTCTGGTGGCTGAATCACATTGTTTTCTCTGGCCATTGTCCTCCCCTTGCTTTATTCTTACTCTGAAGTGAGTGCAGTCATCGGTATTTGCCCTTCTCTATCCTCAACGTGGCGCCTTCCAGCTCCGTCCAAGTCACGGAGGATTGCAGTTCTCACTTTCTTATAGCCGAGTAGTATTCCATTCTGAATATATACCACGTTTTCTTTTCGTTTCCTTTCAATTTTTTTCGGGGCAGCAGGGGTTGAATCCAGGACCTCATACATGCAAGCAGATGCTCTAAAACTAAGCCATATCCCAGCCTCACCCCACAGTGTCTTTATCTACTCATCTGTTGTTGTACGGCCCCTTTCATTTATGTTTGTCATAGGGGGTGGGATGGGGCCTCTCCTGGCGAACCTTAGCCAGACAGGCCAGTTCCATGTTAGGGTGCAGGGTGCAGTGCTGCTTGGTCCTTTCAGAGCCACCCTGCAGTGCTTGGTGGTGCTCAGAGGACCAAGTCAGCCCATGCAGGACACCTGCCTGCACCCCCATACCACTCCTGACCCAGCACTAGCCTCTCCAAAAGTCTCTTCTTTCCCTGTCTTTCAAGGTCTATGGCTGGGGTTACAACGGCAATGGTCAGCTAGGCCTGGGCAACAATGGCAATCAGCTGACCCCTGTGAGAGTGGCAGCTCTGCACAGCGTCTGCGTCAACCAGGTACGTGTGGCAGCTCCTGGCGGCCCTGCTCTCTTTGAGCAGCAGTGGGGAGCCGAAGAGCCTTTGCAAACGACTCCCTGTGTCTTCAAGACCACTCTTAGTGTTATCGTCCCTAAGTTCCCCTGAGAAGGATCACGATGGCAGAGGCACCATCTTGGGAAGTTGGTGGGGGAGGGGAGGGGGGGAAATCCAAATCTCAGACTTCAGCTTTTCTAATCTCTTTTAGTGTTCCAGAAAATGTCAGTCTGCGTCTGATGATACATTATTGCATTCCGCAGAAGCTGGTTGTAGTCATTGCCTAGATGTCTTTCCCTGCCCTTCCTGTTTGCCTGTTTGTGGTAACTGTTTCGATTTATTTGCAGATTGTCTGCGGCTATGCACACACTCTAGCACTAACCGATGAGGGCTTGCTGTATGCCTGGGGCGCTAACACCTATGGGCAGTTGGGAACTGGCAATAAAAATAACCTGCTAAGCCCAGCGCACATCATGGTGGAGAAAGAAAGGTAACGGGGCCGCGCCTGGTCTCGGGATTACGGCGTGCTTGGGGACTCGGGCAGGGTGTGCAGGGGCCGTGATGTTTGGCTTCATAACGCATCTGTTTATTAACACTCCTTTTGCACACAAGAGTTGCTGTGCCGTGAATGAACACGTGAGCATGAGTGGGCCGGTTCTCGTGCCCCCTCAGATGTGCTGTGCCGACTTCCTGCCGGCCCTGTAGTATTGAGGGAAATAGCTTTGTTTTTCCCCTTCTTTTGGTTTTGGGGACACAGCTGCTGATACTCAGGGTTTACTTTTAGCTCTGCACTCAGGAATTACTCCTGGCGGTGCTCAGGGAACCAAATGGGATGCTGGGGATCAAGCCTGGGTCAGCCATGTGTATGGCAAGTGCCCTCCCGCTGCGCTTCACTGTTGCCCAGTAAAATAGCTTTTAGAGCCATAAGATCTGCTCTTGGAAGGATCTGGTCTGCTTCAGTGGTGAGTGTAAAGCATGTGGCCAGAATAGGTACTCAGTGAGTACCACGACTGCGCTCTGGAGTGTTGGCTCCCGGTTCTAGGACCCTGTGGAAAGGGCATAAACCTGGGCCAGTTGAGGCCGGAGCGATAGCCCAGCGGGTAGGGCATTTGCCTTGCATGCAGCCGGCCGGTGCCAGCCCGGGTTCGATCCCTGGTATCTCATATGGTCCCCTGAGCACCGCCAGGAGTAATTCCCTGAGTGCAGAGCCAGGAGCCCTGAGCATTGCTGGGTGTGACCCAAAAAAAAAAAAAAACAAAAAAAAAAAACAAACCCTGGCCAGTGTGCATTTGAGTTGATCTTTCAGAGTTCATGAGCTGCAGATGGGTGCACATCGGCCCAGTGAGTGCCCTGGGCTCCGATGAGGATGGTGGGAAAGTTGTATTTGTAAGAAAATGATGATAGGAAGATGCAGTTCTCTTGTCTTGAGTTGTCTTCTCTCCTCTCCTCTTTTTTTTTTCTTCTCTTCTCTCTTCCCACTGTCTAAACCCCAAGACAGTCAAGACATTTTGTCACTGTCCAATCTTTTCTTTACTATGTTCCCTCTTTCCAAATTTTCTCAAGTGTCCAAATGATGATGATTCTGAGAATGAGGTCAGGAGGTGGCCAGGCAGGGCAGGCGCAGCTCAGGTTGGGCTGTGATCGTGTTGGTGTGGCCCACGTGACTCGGCGGCAGGTGGCCCTGGGCGATTCTGTGAGCTGTTCTGAGCAGGGGTTGAGCTCACCCTGTGCTGCGTGTGGTCATCTGAAAAGGGAGTGACCTGCGCCTTTTTTCCTGACACCTTTTCAGGGTGGTGGAGATCGCAGCCTGCCACTCTGCCCACACCTCTGCCGCCAAGACGCAGGGTGGGCACGTGTACATGTGGGGCCAGTGCGGGGGCCAGTCCGTGATCCTGCCTCACCTCACCCACTTCTCCTGCACGGACGACGTCTTTGCCTGCTTGCCACGCCAGCTGTCTCGTGGCGCCTCCTGTCCGTGGGTAAGAGAACTTGGAGCTGTCCAGGAGAAGCCTCAAGTCACCCCACCCGGCCCGTTTGAGTTCTGGAACGTGTGTTCTCCGTCAGCTTTAATGCCCTCCCACATTCTGCCTGCATGATCCTGCTGCTCACAACCATGCTGTAAAGAGTTCTGTAGCATTGTTTACACTTCCATACTCTGATTTTTTTTCTTTTTTCTTTCCTTTTTGGGTCATACCTGGCAATGCTCAGGGGTTACTCCCAGTGGTGCTCGGGGGACTATATGGGATGCCACAGATCGAACCCAGGTTGACTGCATGCAAGGAAAACACACTACAGTTGTGCTAGCCGACGCCTGTTCTCTGACTTTGTTGAGGAGGAGCCTCAGGACTAGCTCAGTGGGAGCAAGTGCGACTTGGAGACTCCAGCCTGAGTTCTGTTGCCTGAGAGCTGTAGCACTGCCACCACGCCTGTGTAGCCTCTGTCCCTGCAATCACAGTGAAGGGAAGCGGGCAAGTCCTTCAAAGTGCGTGATTCAGGGTGGTGGCACAGTGGGAAAAAAAAGTGCATGATTCAGAGGCGGGGCGCGTTCATGGTGCTGCCCAGCACCCGTTTAGCGAGTCTGGAAACATTGCCACCGCTCATCACACACACTCCAGTCACCCTCATTGCATCTTTAGTTGCTTTGTTTTTGTTTTAACTGCTCATGCTTTACTCCTGACTGCTCTCAGGGATTGCTTCTGATGGACTCGGAACCAAATGGGGTGCCCTTGGTGGAACCTGGTCCATGGAGTGCAGGGAGAGCACCTGCCCACTGTACTATCTCTTTGGCCCCCAGTACTTGCATCTTAAAGTCCTGTTCTTTTTTTTTTTTTTTTTTTTTGCTTTTTTGGGTCACACCGGCAACACTCAGGGGTTACTCCTGGCTCTGCACTCAGGAATTACTCGTGGCGGTACTCAGGGGACCATATGGGATGCCGGGGATTGAACCCTGGCCAGCATGGGCTGGCGCGTGCAAGGCAAACGCTCTACCCGCTGGACTATCGCCTCCAGCCCCATAAAGTCCTGTTCTTGTATAGACATCTTTTCAGAGAAAATATCCTTACATTTTGAAATACTTAGCTCAGGAATAGTAGTAATTTGTATGATTTATATAATAATAGTAGAAACTTATCTTGAGTCCTTACCACTGATTGAAAATCAGGATGGTTTGGTTTTTTTTTTCCCTCATTATCATTGGTTCTTGATCTCACCTGACTGTTAAAGAAAAAGTCCAGTGCTGAAATGTCCCCTCTGAAGAATGTTTCTTCTTTGAAAGATGTTTTAGTACTTGCTACCAAAAAACCAAGATGGGTCAAGGGTGACTTTGAACCTTCCAACTAGATGCAGGAGTCAAACACCTCAGTGTCTTCAGAGGCTACTTTGGGGCAAGGGTTAAGAGGGGAGAGATGGGTGGGTTTCCATTTAGCTGGATTCCCGCTTAGTTTAGTCATCTCTTTGTGTTTCAGCAGTGAGGTTAGAGAATGCCTTATGTTGGAGATTGTCTACCTTGCTTCTGCAGTGCTGAGAGCTGTCCACTGTGGGAGCTGGGGGACATGGGCAGATGCTATTTCCTTTCGCAAGCACACAGAGGGGCGGAACAGATAGTGCAGTAGTTAAAGCTCCTAGCCTTGAATGCAGCCAATTTTGGTTGACTCCCCAGTGCTAATCCCTGGCACCACATGGTCCCCCCAATACTGCCAAGGAGTGACACCCTCTCTCCCAGCAGGGAGTGGAGAGCCTGCACCATGTTTAGTTTCGAAATCAAACCCAGATCCACCATGTGCGAGGCAAGTTCTTTAACTCCTGTATTATTTTTCCATAATTTTTTGGGGGGTCACACCCGGCAATGCTCAGGGGTTACTGCTGGCTCTGTGCTCGGGAATTACTCCTGGCAATGCTCAGGGGACCATATGGGATAACAGGGTTCAAACCGGGTGGGCTGTGTGCAAGGCAAATGCCCTACCCGCTGTAGTATTGCTCCATAATTTTTAATGATTTATAAGACAGGTACTTGACTTTTCCAAATACCTATTTTTTTTTGTAATTTACTTTTGCAGAATGCTTACAGTACTATGTAACTGATTTGTCACATAAGGTGTGTTTTTTTTCAATGTGGACTGGATTATGTAGTTGTTTTTTGATGTCTTTCCAATCTTGTTTCTTGAGTTTTCTGATAATAATGTACTTGTTGCTTTCAGAGCATGAAGACTTTTTAACAGTTGCCGAGTCACTAAAGAAAGAGTTTGATAGTCCAGAAACTGCTGACCTGAAGTTTCGAATTGATGGGAAATTTATCCATGTTCATAAAGCTGTTTTGAAAATCAGGTATTTTTGCACGAACTTGAGATGGCGATAACCTTACTTCCTTTTTGCAGCCTCTGTTATTCCACAAAATGGATTCTGATAAGAAATAGCTTTAATTAAAAGCTCTGTTAATACTGATTATTTTATTGGGGGGATAGAGCAATAGTATAGCGGGTAGGATGCTTGTCTTGCATGTGGCCGATCTGGGTTTGGCACTAAGCATCTCATGTGGTCCTGCAAAGCCCCGCCAGGAGGGATCCCCAATGCAGAGCCAGGAGTGCTGGGGATGACCCAAAAATCAGCCAAAAGAATTTTATTGTAGAATTACTGTCGATAATCAGATTACATCAACACTTTGACCAAAATGGATATCCAAACATTACCATTTGCAAGCCAGACCTCATGCAGGCGGGTAGTGACGCATTTCTGAAGCAAAGATGCTTCGTTCACTGTACACACACATCAGAGACTCGATGCCATGTGTTGAGTTGAGCATTGACTTGAAGTGTTGACAAAAACTAGTATGAATATATAATTTTAATCTGTGTTCTACAGGAATATTCTTCAGTTCTTTTTTTTTTTTTGGGGGTCACACCTGGCAACGCTCAGGGGTTTCTCCTGGCTCTGCACTAAGGAATTACTCCTGGCAGTGCTCGGGGGACCATATGAGATGCGCGTGCAAGGCAACGCCCTACCCGCTGGGCTATCACTCCGGCCCCATATTCTTCAATTCTTTATGGGTTTTTTTTTTTGTTTGTTTTTTGCTTTGGACCACACCTGTTGATACTCAGGGCTTACTCCTAGCTCTGCACTCAGGACTTACTCCTGGTGGTGCTCGGAACCATTGGGATGCCGGGATTGGTCTGCCGCCTGCAAGGCAAATGCCCTACCTGCTGTCATTCCAACCCCACCTTTTATTTTATTGAGTTAACACTTGGCTTATATTAAGTTCTTCTCTTTCTTTAAGAGAGAGAAAGAGAGAGAGATGTTGGTAGCTGAAAGAAGAGCAGTTTGATTATGGATGTATGGATATGAAAACATTTTGTGGGGGTCACACCTGGTGATGCTGAGGGGTTACTCCTGTCTCTGTACTCAGGAATTACTCCTAGTGATGCTTGGGGATGCCATATGGGTTGCTGTACTATTGCTCCAGCCCTGGACATGAAAACATCTTATTACAAGGATAATTCTTAAGATTTTTAATTCATAATTTTTTATTATTAAATTTTCCCATGGCCCAAAGTTGGATGTAAATTCCGGATGCTAAGTTCCTTAGCAGAACTCTGTCATTCTGCATGCTGGTTTTAAGTTGCGAGGCCCTGGGAGATGGCTCCAAGGACGAGACTGCGTGTTTTACAGGCAGGAACCCAAATTTGGGACCTCGCAACATATGGTCCCCTGGTCTCACCAGGTATGCCTACAAAACAACAGCAGAAGCAGGCCTCGGCATGGAGCTCAGCTGTGGAGCACCTGTCTTCTGCCTGTGGCCCAGGCTTCTGCTGCAGGGAAATAGCAGCCACAAGAAAAGACTTTTTTGTTGTGTAAAAGTTTGGTTTTCTAGTAACAGTGTTTAGGGTTTTATTCTTTCTTATTTTATGCTGACTCTGCCCCCTCCCTCCCCCTGGTTTGTTTGTGATGTCCAGGAACTTGCTTTGCCGTGGCGCCATCTTGCTGTCGTGTTCTAATGTGTCATGTAGGAGCGGTTTGTGTCCCCTCTGGCTGTCCCTCGAGCAGTTGTGCACCTGGTGATGTTTCTGTGTCATGTACTGCTGGGAGCTGCCCATGTTGGGCGTGGGCTCAAACTCCAGCTCTGGCTGGCTGGCCCTGCCTTTGGGTTTGCCACTTGCTGACCTGCTGTGGCATTGAAACTGCACACACACATTTTTTTTTTTTTGCTTTTTTGGGTCATACATAGCAATACTCAGGGGTTACTCCTGGCTTTTCACTCAGGAATTATTCCTGGCGGTGCTTTGGGATGCTATATGGGATGCTGGGGATTGAACCTGGGTCTGCCATGTGCAAGGCAAACGCCCTACCCTCTGTGCTATTACTCTGGCCCCATACTCTGCTTACAAATGTTACAGAAGCATGGAACGTAATAAATTGTCCTTCATGATTCTGTCTTAGCTTTGGGATAGTAACTCCAGCACGTATTTGTTGCATTTGACCTTTTGCTCTTAATTAAAATCAAGTATTTACCAAATTCTCTGTTGCAGTTTAAAAAGTGTGGTGACTGTTTGCTGATTTGGTCTCGAATATTCAAAGCTCCCTGCCCAAGGGAACTCTGGTTTTAGTTTTTGTCTTTTGACCATACCTGGCAATGCTCATGGGTCACTCCCAGTTGTGCTGAGAAGGACCTTGCATTGCAGGGGATTGAAAATGGGACTCCAGTCCCTCAAGCCCTCTCCCCAGCCCAGAGCTCTGTATTTTCTGATAATTTAATAATGTGCTCAGAGAAACACAGGTCATCGGTTCGCTTATTCCCACAGCTAACTGAATGTTTATGGTAAATGTGCTTTTATACCTACTTTTTGGCACAGGTGGAGAAAGAATTAGTGTCAGATTTAAGCAGAACTTTGTATTCAAAGTTTCTGGTCTCAGTATGTACAGATTTTGAAATTCATTAAGAACAAAAATGGTTTAGAATATCAAAACCTTGTACTAGGTATGAGATGTTGCTGTTGAAAGAAATCATAAAAAAAGCAAGAGCCTTGATGGTAGAGGAGAGGTTTGGCTTCCTGCCGTGATGGTGTTATCACTGCGTTTGTTGTCAGTGTGCACGAAGTTTATGTGTGACTCTACTCGTGTGCCTTTACAAAAGTACCAGCTGACCCACCCAGGCCAGAACCACAGCTCCATTGGAGCGCGGCTGCATTGCAAGATATTCTTAGAGAATGCTGATTTTATTAGGATAAGGTCCTTCCCAAGATATTTCACATTTATACATTGTATACAGTTCTAGACAGGTTCTAACTGATACCAGTAAGCCTAGCAAATGCCAGAGCAACCCATACCGCATGCTGTCAGTCATTCTCAACATCTAGACTCCATAGTTCCTCAGAGCTCCATCCAAGAGAAAACCTGATCTTTTCCCTTTCAGTTTCATCAGTAAATGCTCAAGATGAGAGCCTTCTACTGAGACTATACCACCTACACAGCAGAGCCTGGCAAGCTACCCATATTTTATTTATTTGTTATGCCAAAAACTAGTAACAATTCTGTCCCTGGAGCAAGCAGATGCCCTTGGGTTATACTTGCTTATGACAGGACTTAGGGAGATGTTACTAGTGCCCACTCGAGCAAATCAGACGAACAATGGGAAGACAGTGATACGGTGATTCAGTGATATTGTTTTAGAAATAATCCTGTGAATACTTTTGTTAAAAAAAAGTGTTTCACATACAAAAAAATAGAAAAGGTTGTCAGTAAGTAGTACGTCCTGCATTAAATTGTTTCATATATAAAAAATAGAAAAGGTTGTCAGTGAATAGTATGTCCTGCATTATTTGTTACTAAGATTCCTTTTCCTGGGACAGAAGATGCAGTCAGGAGCCGGCCTTATGGCCCGGAGGGATGCCTGCGGCCTCAGTGAGCTGCTGTTCTGTTAGCCAGGAAGCGGCAGGAGCTCTTTCTCCTGATGCCAGGAACTCCTGGACTGTTGCGCATTACTGCTGCTATTAGGAAGAGAAGGAGCCCCGTGAAATCAGACTCCAAGAAGTCAACTCACCGCTACAAGTTATTTCTGAAATTCAGTTAAAAACTTGTACAGGGGTTAAGGCACCTTGTTTGATCCGCCAGCACTGCAACTGGTCTCTCCAAACCCACCACAAGGGATCCCTGAGCACAGAAATAGGAGTACGCCCGACACAGCTGGGTGTGGTCCAGACCAAAACCAGCTATTTACAGAAAGTCATTTGTTGTAAGGAACCTGAAGAACCATCTGCCCTTTATTAAGGAAGTAAATATCTCAGAGCCTGAGAATAACCCCCCAGCACTACCAGGTGCTCAAGTTCCCCCTGCCCCTCGCTGCCCCCCCACAGCCCCCAAGACAAGCAAAAAAAGTGAAGATGCTTCCTGCTGTGATCCTGTGGGCTGCCTTCTTTTCCTTTCATCTATAGTTTTTCAGTCTCTTCTATTCCTTTCTGAGACTGTTTCTTTTTCTTGCCTGAAGTAATTTCATAAGTAACTGAAGACATTGTTTTAGCACTCTGAGTGGACTTGAAATTATTTTATTTCCATTTAAGCTCATTTTAAAAGGCTTTGAAAGGATGGTTTGTAAAAGCCGTGCTATACTTTTAGGAAGACGTAATATTCAGAACAAGTGCCTCGTGCAGATGGTTCGCATGTTAAGTGCAGCCCACAAAGGACCACTCAGACTTTGTCAAAATACGTGACCCTCTCACTGTGTGTGTTTTGTGAATGAACTGATGAAAGTCCTGGGTGGAGAGGAAAGGGAGTAGGCAGAGGAGCAAGAATGGAAGCAGTGATTGTTTTGATGGTGAGTCAGGAAAGAAATTTCTGTCCGCCTGTCCCTGAGGGAACAGAGCAGTGAGCTCAACCATGAGCCAGTTCACCTCTAGGACAGTCGCTGGACTGTGCAGATCTGTGGACCAGGGCCATAGCAGGGCAGGCGAGCGTTAGCTTTGCACGTAGCTGACCCAGGTTCAGTCCTCAGCATCCCATTTGGTCCCTCCAGCCCGGCAGGAGTGCTTCCTGAGCACAGGGCCTGGACTAAACCCTGTACCCCCAAGAAACAAAAAGAAAAGAAAATATGCAGAGACATGAAGCAGAAGCAAATGAATCATTTAAATGTCAAAGACATCCAAGAGATTGAACTCTGCTTTCTGAATTCCCTGAAATTCACTGCTGAAGATTACTGTCTCATAAGGGGTTAATAGCCAGGATATATCAGGCACTGGTAAACCTTCATAAGAAGAAAACAGCCAACCCCATCAAAAAACGGGAAAGAAATGAACAGAAATTTTTAAAATTTATTTATTTATTTATTTATTTATTTATTTATTGACAATTACAAAAATGTTCATGTTTGGGTTTCAGCCATACAGTGTTCCAGCACCCATCCCTCCACCAGTGCCCACCTCCCACCACCAATGTCCCCGATACCCTCCCCCTCCCTAGCCTGCCTCCGTGGCAGGTTCTCCATCTCTTCTCTTTCTCTCTTTCTCTCTCTCTCTCTCTCTCTCTCTCTCTCTCTCTCTCTCTTCCTCTCTTATGTGTTGTGGATTGTAATAGACTTTCGACAATTATTGGCCCACTGTTGCTTTCTTTGTCTTACCTAACCTCTGCTCCCACACGTTTATGGTAGTTTCCACCTTTGATAAGACCTCCTGATCCATGTTTTGCCTGACCTTGGATATTGGTATCATAATATGCATATATAGTTATGTCATGCAAATAAGTGCAGCCATTCTATATCTGTCTCTCTCCTTCTGGCTAATTTCACTCAACATGATCCTCTCCATGTCCATCCATTTATAGACAAATTTCATAACTTCATTTTTCCTAACAGCTGCATAGTATTCCATTGTGTAGATGTACCAAAGTTTCTTTATCCAGTCATCAGTTTTTTGGTCACTCTGGTTGATAGAACAGAAACTTTGACAAGGAAGAAATTCAAATGACCAAAAGGCATATGAAAAAATGCTCATCATCACTAATCATCAGAGAGATGCAAATCAAAACAACAATGAGATATCATCTCACGCCACAGAGACTGGCACATATCTAAAAGAGCAAGTACAACAAATGCTGGCCTGGATGCAGGGAAAAGGAACTCTCATCCATTGTTGGTGGGAATGTCGACTGGTACAGCCTTTTGGAAAACAATATGGACATTCCTCCAAAGACTAGAAATTGAGTTCCGCTCAATCCAGCCATACCACTCCTGGGAATATACCCTGGGAAGCCAAAAACCCACAACAGAAACACCATCTGCACTTTTATTTTCATAGCAGCACCATGCACAATAGTCAGAATCTGGAAACAGCCAGAGTGCCCAAGAACTAATGACTGGATAAAGAAACTTTGGTACATCTGCACAATGGAATACTATGCAGCTGTTATGGAAAATGAAGTTATGAAATTTGCCTATAAATGAATGGACATGGAGAAGATCATGTTGAGTAAAATTAGCCAGAAGGAAAAAGACAGATATAGAAATAGAATGACTGCATTTATTTGCATGATATAAACACACACACACACACACAGACAGAGTATGAAACCAATATCCAAGGTCAGGCAAAACATGGATCAGGAGGTCTTGTCAAAGGTGGAATCTACCTCAAACGTGTTCCCACACGCTTAGGTAAGACGGGAACAGTGTGCTAATAATTGTCAAAAGTGATAATACCAGTTTAGAACTGAGCATTGAATATAAGCAAAAAGATACACATGATAACCTCTAAATGTATGTATTGTAATCCACAGTGTAGAAGAGAGAGAGAGAGAGAGAGAGAGAGAGAGAGAGAGAGAGAGAAGAGATAAAGAACCTTCCATAGAGGCAGGCTAGAGGAAAAGGGAAGGAATTGGGGACATGGTGGTGGGAAATGGGCACTGGTGGAGGGGACAGGTGTTGGAACATTGTAAGACCAAAACCCAAACAAGAGCTTCTTTGTAATTGTATATCTCACAGTGGTATAATAAAATATACAAAAAAAGAAAGAAAATTGCTATCTCAGGCTAGGACAGGGGCCAGGAGGGGAGGCACTTGCCTTATATGGGGCATTGGCAGCTGCCATCTGGTTCAACTCCCCACAACAACATAGGGTCTCCTGGGCCCTGTCAGGAATAACACCAGAGCACAGAACCAGGAGTAGCCACTGAGCACCAGCAGGTGTGGCCCCAAAACCAAGAAAAAAGGGGTTTATTGGTGCTAGCATGGTGGCTCAGTGATGGCTGCCTGTTTTAAGGCCCTCGGATTAATTCCCAACACTGAAAAAAAATCTTTAAAATACCTGTACAAAATCTTACTTAGAAGCCAAGCTAGCAAAAAGCCTTGTTCTGGGGTGTGAAAGTGATGCCGGGCATGCCCTCAGCCTCCTGGCTGCGTGGCCCAGTGCCCAGCCAAGCTCTGGACCCAAAATATGTGCACCCACTTCTGCGGAGGCGTGTGACCCCGCAGGCACCAGCACCAGATGTGAAACTCCCATCCCTGTAGGAAGCGGGGTGACGGGTGGCGCTGGGTATGCCCAGGTAGGTGCCCCATGCCCATGGAGGTTTTGGTTTTTAATAGGAGCTACACTCTGATGTGGCAGCAGAGGGCTCTCCCCTGATGCTTCATTCTGTGCTGCGGGCGCAGCTGGTAGGGCTATGCCCAGAGAAACTTGGGTCCACGCACTGCCTGGGTTTGACCTCAGGGCCTCGTGACATACAAGGCTCATGCTCTGCCACTTGGTTCATATCCCGGGCCGCCCCATGAAATTCTTAGCACTTACAGAAGTTCTTGTCAGAGCTGGAAGGGGAGTATGGAGAAGGCGCCCATGTGGAGACTTTCAGGGAGACTTCTGAAGACCCACGGTTCTGTCACAGGGCAAGGGGACTCAGGACCTTTAATATGTCTCTGCTTTCTGATGAGGAAACTTGTCTGTTCTGCAGGTGTGAGCACTTCCGATCTATGTTCCAGTCCTACTGGAATGAGGACATGAAGGAGGTGATAGAGATAGACCAGTTTTCCTACCCTGTGTACCGTGCCTTCCTTCAGTACCTCTACACGGATACGGTTGATCTGCCGCCCGAGGA
Source organism: Cryptotis parvus (assembly GCA_021461705.1). Classification (NCBI taxonomy): domain Eukaryota; kingdom Metazoa; phylum Chordata; class Mammalia; order Eulipotyphla; family Soricidae; genus Cryptotis; species Cryptotis parvus. Next base: position 46,046 of record JAJIBD010004095.1, read on the forward strand.
CGCCATAGGTACTGCAGCCCTGTGCAGGCCTGGACACGTGCCCAGCAGAACACATCTCGCTCTCTGGACCCAAGTTCACTTCTGCATGCATATAGCTGGACCGTGGCTTTAAAAAAAAGAAAGTGGGACTGATGGAACAATAGTACAGTGGCACTTGCCTTGCCTGTGACTGATTTGGGTCACTTCCGAGCACTACCAGGAGTAATTCCTGAGTGCAAAGCTGGGAGTAATCCTTCCCAGTGTAGCCCCAAAACCATATAAATTAAGTTAAATTATTTTTAAAAGTTCAGAAAGGCCAGAGACAGAATGCAGTAAGTAGGATATTTGCTTTGCGTGTCTGACCCAGTTTGAGCCCTGACCATCATTGGGTGTGGCCCCAAATCCAAACCAAACGAAAAGAGTTTTTTTAAAAAGTCTTTTGTGTTGTAGTATTGAAGGTGTCAAGGATGTGACTTAGGGGTGGAGCACGTGCCTCCATGTGTGTGAGTCCCCTGGTTTGATCCCCGCCAAAAGCAGTATCATATTGGATTTTTACTGGGAACTTTCTTTTTTGGGTGGTGGGAAGTTTGGTTTTTGGGTCACAGCTGGAGATGCTCAGGAATTACTCCTGGTGGGGCTCAGGACCATATCGGATGGGGATTGAGCCCTACCCAATGTACTGTCGCCCCGTCACTGCTGTGAACTTTCTTTAGCTTTGTAATAGTGAAGTCTAATTGCTAAGAGACTTGGGCCGCGGGCGTTTGCCTTGCACGCGGCCGACCGGTTTGATCCCCGGCATCCCATATGGTCGCCCGAGCACCACCAGGAATAATTCTTGAGCGAAGAGCCAGGAGTAACCCCTGAGCATCGCCGGGTGTGACCCAAAAAGAAAAAAAAAATAAATTGTAACAGACTTATATGTCATTTATAAATAACATGAGGCTGGAAGTTCCCTTTTCCCCCTTTAGAGTTAAAAAGGAAGTTGGCGTAATATCCTTGTTATAGTATAGGTGTATTAAGAAAGTTGGGTGGGGTGGGAGCTAGGGCCGAGGCCAGAGAGAGAATGCAATTATCTTTTAGGAAAAAGATAATTTCCTAAATAAGATGCAGAGTATTATCAACTACGAAAGCACTGTTGGTTCAGCAGAGCCGGGATGTGTGTGTGTGTGTGTGTGTGTGTGTGTGTGTGTCTGTGTGTCTGTGTGTCTGTGTCTGTGTGTGTCTGTGTGTGTGCCTGTGTGTGTGTGTGTGTTCTGTGTGTGTGTCTGTCTCTGTGTGTGTCTCTGTGTGTGTCTGTATCTGTGTCTGTGTGTCTGTGTCTGTGTGTCTGTGTGTGTCTGTGTGTGTCTGTGTGTGTGCCTGTGTGTGTGTTTGTGTGTGTCTGTGTGTGTGTGTGTCTGTCTCCGCTGTGTGTCTGTATCTGTGTCTGTGTATGTGTGTGTGTGTATGTTTCACCACTCCATTCAACCCTCCACTCTTTTGCGTGTAGGTCTTCTGGACTTGGCGACGTCTTACTGTGAAAACAGGTTGAAAAAACTCTGCCAGCACATCATAAAAGCGAGGCATCACCGTGGAGAACGCCTTTTCCTTGTTCTCCGCCGCGGTCCGATACGATGCAGAGGTAACATAAAGCACCCGCGGAAACCTGCCCCCGCCCCGCGCCTCCTCCGCCTCCTCCGGGCTCTTGCTTGAGGCCCTGAGAACTGGCTCCTCCGTCCAGAATGAACCTGCTCTTGCTGCTCCACGCCCTGCTCACGGCCTTCAAGCTCTCGGCCTCACCTTTCACTTTACCTAAGAAACTGATGTCTGTGAGTCGGGAAAATGTACCATCCCTAATTGGACTTACAAACAGGACACTTTAGCTTCGGGGTGTATTTTTCAAGCCTAGCATGTATAGATCCAACTCTGCCATGCGCTTTCCGTCTGTATTTTGTACTCTGGAATTCTGTTATTGTCTGACTGTAACTTCCGTTTATTCGTGTGTGAAGAACATGCTCTGGATTCCTTCTTGTGTGTGCTTTCAGTGGTTCAAAACCTTCATCTGGGATTCATAGATATTTAGGAGTCGATGAAAGAATGGACTTTGGGGGAGACTGAAATTTTGTGTTCTTATGTATATTGTTTTCGAGGTTGAACCAGCGTACCATCAGTTCCTCCTGACCGAGAACTATGTCTTGCTCGTCTGTGTCCCCTGTGGTACCTAAGAAGCGGCAGTCACTGGGTCAGGAATGTTTGCTGAAGACTGGGAGGATAAGTCAAGTGTAGGGTGGAGGAAGGCAGCGGCCAGCAGATGAGGGCGAGCAGCAGTTACCGTGTGTGCACGCACAGGTGTGCCTCTTGGTTCGTTCTCAGGGGGTCCTGACACCCTGTGATGAGGCTGAGTACACGGTGTCAGGGACTGTACCAACACCTGAGACACACAGCTGTGGCTGTGGTGACAGGGTGTCTTGTATTTTGGATCGTGATATCTTAATTTTACAAAATATAATCTGCTGTTACCTGAGATTCTGTCATGATTATAAGTATTTGATAAGGTCAAATATAGCTCACTTTCTCTGGCTTTTTCAGTGAATTGAACCAAAGTGAATCTTTTCTAGTCGAAACAGCAGGAATTTTTCCCCTGCTCTTCCTTTGACACCATATATAAAGTTTCCATTAGAAATGGCATTCCTTAGATTTCCTTTCCACCCGTGCTATCATTTTAAACTGGTCTGTGCCTTCTCTCTTGGTTTGGTGACCGACCTTCGAGTCCCCTGTGTCTCTTCAGATCCTCACCGCTACCGAGCCCCTGCGCTGTAGTGTCTTTGCAACTAAGGCTGTTCCTGAGCTGTGTGTCTTGACGACTGTGGTTAGAGCCACCTCAGCCAAGGCAAATATCTCAGCTCTCATTGCTGGGAATTGTTCCTTGATTTCAGCTGAAATCTACCCCAACAAGGGTACCGGGAAAGACTGCTTCCACTTCTCTTTTTCCAACTGTTTGTTTCCCTTATTGAGAGCTTGTTTGGAGGTTCTAGCAGGGGAGTGCAGCTACTCGTATACCCTCGACTGAAGACCGGTCCGACTCTATTCGGGGAAGGCCATCCTCTTCGACTGAGCGTGCAGCTTCGGTAGGGACGCACATGGAGCAGTGAGGGAGGAAGGGGACACCCGCCTAGCCAGCCAGATCAGCTCAATCAACCCTGGCGATCAATGGGGTGACAGATGTCGCAGCCAGATCGCCCTCACATCCTGTTTCCTTTATTAGTTACTGTTTTTCCTCATGCTAACTGTTCTCATATTAAAACTGCCCTTATCTGGGGAGATAGTATAGCAGGTATGGGAAAACTCAGTGCTAAAACAGAGTGATTAGATTTTTTTTCTTCTTTGGAAGGGTCAAATGAAATTTTTCTATGATCAGCAAACCATCATTTTGGGGCTGGGGTGGGTGGGGTGGAGGGTGGACAGTGGGGGAAAGGGCCTGCCTCTATTTTACCATGTGGGAAGATCTAAGTATGTTCCAAATTAGTAAAACAAAAAGCCTGGAATTGTTTTGTTGATCTAGAATACGTTATGCTTGAGATAATGTAAAATCATTCTGGTTTCTGATTTCCACATTTCTTCTGTGGTCACTTGAACAGGTTGGGGAGAGGTGTGGAATCTTCGGCCACCTGGCATGTGACTCTGAAGGGGCCGGTGCTCCAACCATGGGCCTTCCATGGGAAATCTTGGCAGTGCCTCTTGTAGCTTTGACACTTTAGGACTGGAAAAAATTCCTTTGAAAGGAGCATTAACTTTCTTTTTTTTTTTGCCGGGGGTGGGGGAGGCTACATCCGGTGATGCTCAGGGGTGCTCCTCTCTGAGCCCAGGCCCCACCCCCTGCCGGTACTTGGGGGCCGTATGGGGTGCCAGAGATTGAACCCAACTAGCCACGCGCGAAACAAGGGCCCTCCCTGCTGTCCTCTATATACAATTTATTTACTTTTTTGTCAAAGAAAGTTTTATTAAAACTTATTTAGAACAGTGTGAGGGGAAAGAGGGAGAAGTACATGTTCGAGAGGTCACAGGCTTCTCCAGAGGGGTAATACGAGACAGCAACTGAGATTGTTCAGAACAGCATTGAAGAGAGCCCTCAGCATTATAGTTTCTTAAAGACTATCAACTTTCTGTGTTTTAGTATAGAAACAAAGGATGTGAAAAGAGAAAAAATAATTTTAATTTGAATCTTCAGTGTGAATTTATGGAATTATTTCAGAATAGCAGGTTTTTTTTTTCTTTTTTGGGTCAGTCCGTGCTATGCTCAGGGGGTTATTCCTGGCTCTGCACTCAGGAATTAATCCTGGCGGTGCTCTGGGGACTGTATGGGAAGCCAGGTACTGAACCCAGGTTGGCCGGGCAAGGCAAACACCCTACCCGCTGAACTATTGCTCTGGCCCCCAGAATAGCAGTTTTGATTTTGATCTTCCCTGTTACACCAGGCTGTTACTTCCTTTATCTCCGTCTGGACTTTATAGTAATTCACCACAGATTCTCGTGAAACGTGAACTGCTGTAACACTCCTTGATCTTTTACACTTCTTCTAATTCTGTCATCGGAGACCCTTGAGGAGACTCATCCTGGAGTTTCCCACCAGCTGGTCAAGTGACCCTTCTTCTCTCTGAAGTGTTCTAAGTCCAAGCAGTCCTGCTGTCAGAAACCTATCAGGAGAGTCAGGGTCACGTGACCTTCCTCTAGGTAACTGAAGACCTGACCCGGCAGCGTGAGGCGGAACACCCCTGTAGATTGGTACAGAAGCTCAGGATTTTCAGGACGTTGATCTGATCCAGGCATCCAAGGCAGGCTGGCTCTGGCCATGGTTGCTGAGGAAAGCTGCAATAAAGCTGCTCCTAAGACAAACCTGCAGTTCTTAATCTCTCTCTGAGTGCACTCAGTTCTTCCTTTTCCAGAGATCTGCCTGAACCCGGCTTCGTTATTTCAACAATGCAGAGATTATTTCCATTGTTCTCAAGCCAGACTTCTAATGTTTGAAACTACCCAGGAATCTGACCATTCACAGTAACTGAGGGAGCGGGAAGGCAGTCTGATTTGTAATCAGGAGCACGGCTTTACTGCACCTTCAGTGCTCAGTGTAAAAGATTCTGTATTGAAGAGTTCCTCAAGCGCCTGCCCTGGGTGACCTGTGCTCTTACTGAATAAGCCAAGCAGCTCTCTCATGCATGAGATAACCTGAATCCAAATTCATAAACAAAGGAGTGAGGAGGTTCCACAATGCCAGATTTTAGTGTCTTCTCATGTGAATTGAAAATTATAAAATTACTTATTAATATTTAAAGATCTGGGCCAGAGCGACAGTACAGTGGGGAGGGTGTTTGCTTTGCAGGCAGCCAACCTGACATCAATCCCTGACATCCCATATGGTTCCCTGAGCACCACCAGGAGTAATTCCTGAGTGAAGAGCCAGGAGTAACCCCTGAGTATTGCTGATGTATTGCTGATGTGACCCAAAAAAGAAAAGAAAAAGATTTAAAGACCTTACTTGGCTCATGGCCTGAATAACTGGGCTTATGACTGGCTGCGGCTTCATCCTGTTACTTAGTTGTACATAGATAAATTAGTTTCCTGTGTTCGATAAATACATTAAAATATCAGTCTTCCCTCCTTAGCTGCTTGGCTGCCATTGGGTGATAGTACACAGGATAATGCTTTTTTATATTTATCTATCCATCTATTTATTTATTTATGTATTTACCTATTCATTCATTCATTCATTTATTTTTGCTGTTTGGATCAGTGTCCTGAAAATCCTGATAATACCTGGTGATGCTCAGGGGTTACTCCTGACCCTGCACTCAGGAATTACTCCTGGCAGTGTGCTGGGGACCATATGGGGTGTCAGAAATCGAACCTGGGTCAGCTGCATACAAGGCAAACGCCCTACTCACTGGGCTATTGCTCTGGCCCCAATAGTGCTTTTTTTTTTTTTTTTTTTTTATTTTTTATGCTTTTTTTGGGGGTCACACCCGGCAAGCTCAGGATTTCTCCGGCTCTGCACTCAGGAACCACTCCTGGCCGGGGACCATATGGGATGCCGGGATAGAACCAGGCCCATGGGCCGGCCACAGGCAACGCCCTACCTGCTGGGCTATCACTCCAGCCCCCTAATAGTGCTTTTTTTAAAAAAAACAATGATATGATAATGTGATATAATTTTTTTGTTGGAATTTTTTATAGCTAGCTTAACATTTCATCATAATACACAGCATTCAGCTGTACGTTTATCCCACCGAGAATCTCTTCACTTGTATCACTTGTCTTTCCATTGTTCATCGATTTGCTCAAGCAGGCACCAGTAACGTCCCCCATTCATTGAGAATGAGGTCCATTATTGTTACTGTTTTTGGCATATCTAATACACCACGTGTAGCTTGTCAGGCTCTGCTGTATCTCTGGATTCAACCCAGGAGGCCCGGTCTGCTGTCAGGCTAGAAGCATTCTCATCTCCTTCCTTTTCTCCTCCTCAGTGGATAGAGTAATTTGTAGCATAGCAGCCCATATATGGCAGTGGTATTGATAAAGGTATTGATAAAGTCATTATTTTTATTTCCTGGTTTGTTGTGGGCTATTTATGGTCTATTTCTATAGAAATCTGGTCTATTTCTGTTCTTGTATTGCCCATCTGAATTTCTGGAAGGTGGTTGGTTTCTACTAATTTGATGTACCGGGCACCACAGGAAGATCTGGTAGCAGCTCTGCCCCATATGTCAGTGTCTCTGGTCACAGCCCATAGCCCCAGAGCAGTTTGTGGGTGGGTTGTTCACTGGGCCTCCCAGAAGGGACAGAGGTAGGAGAGGAGGGCCCCAGCTCCATCTCCATGGAAGCCTGGTGATTTTAGCTGCTGAGACCCACATACCTGGGCTTGAAATCAGCATCTCTCTAGGGTGGGGCTCTGACGAGCTGTGGAGTGCAGATGCTGAAAATGGCTGCCATTATGGTGTGTGTGTGTGGGGGGGGGGAGGGTTCCTCTGGCTTCTTCTAAGGCTTTATTGGGGTGGGAAATGAGGAAAAGTGCATACCTTATTTTAAAGAATCATTTTTAAATAAGAGAATCTCTTATTTAAAAAATGAATTCTGAGATTATTTTTAAAATTATTATTTTAGAGTTTTTACAGTACTAAATGATTTTTTAACTTTATTTAAGCCCCATGATTTACAAGTTTTCACAGTACAGTTGTTATAAGCATCCATCATTCAGCGTCAGTCTGACCACCAGTGTGCCCCTGCTGCCACCAGAGACCCAACCGCATGCCTGCTCCCTTAGCCAGCACTAAATATATTGATTACTGCAACATATATCTTGGAATGGTATTGGTAAAGTCATGACCTTTTTCTGGTTTGTTACATGCAAATTTGGACCATCTGTATTCTTGCTTTCACTTACAGAATTTTAGAATATAGTGGATTTCTACTAGTCAATCCCAAACTCTCTACCACAGCAACTCACGGACAATAATTGTTTCAAAATTTTTGCAATTATTGTTTGAGACTATCCTAGGCATACACTGAATAATATATTTGATATTGCATGTTAGAGCTAATTCTCTACATTACGGCTAGAAATACATCCTTAGAAGAAAGTTAATGAGTATTATTAAATCTCACAGTGAACTCATTGAGCCATTGAGCCCCCGTATAAGAAATTACTGACATGTTCTTACAGAATAGACATTGTGACCACACACTTGTTATTGGGTACCTTTGCTTAAATCTGTTAAAGCGTGACGCGATGCCTGGGGCATCAGTACACCACATTTTGAGAGGTTGCATGGCTGCTTCATGGCCTCATGCTGCAGGAAAGACCAGAGGCAGCATGACTGGTGGGGTGAGGTGGCTCTGGGGCCTGAAGCAGTTTGTGGATGCTACCACTGGGTCTTCTGGAGGGAGGGAGATAAGGAAGGGCCTCATCCCGGCTCCAGGAAAGCCTGCAGAGTTTAGTCTCAGCAACCCGCATACCCGAAGTTTAAAGCAGATTCACTCTTGGGTGGGGCTCTCCCGAACAGTGGAGTCCAGTCTTGAAATGGTGGCGATTGTGGCGGGTGGAAGTTTCTTCTAACTGCTGAGGCTTTATTGGGACGGGCTGGGACCCAAGCCCACACCCCGCACCACCACCACTAAGAGCGCCCATGCTCAGCCGGGCGGGAAGGACCAGTAGCATTTCTGCCATTTATTGGTCTTTTCAAGATGTCTATGTGAGTCTCTGGATCATGGTGGAGGTTGCTTTGGCACCTGAAGCAGTTCTGAATTCAGAGTTAAATGCAGTTCTGAACGCATTTAACACTTTAGATGCATTTTGGATCATCTTAGAAACAAAACCTGGCAGTAGGTGACCATCAAGCAGTAACGTGGCTTATTTTTTGGTTATATTCATTCGACTGATGGGGCCATATATTAGGTGGGGACCATATATTAGAGCGACCTTTAGAATAAGGATGTATTTTTTGTAGGGCTCTGCTTGAGATAACAGAAATGGGCTAGTGTATGCATGTTTGCAGTGACCTGTTCCCATATTACCTAGATTCCTCATTTCACAGCCTGGAAACCCAAAGCCAGTATCCTATTGCTGAAATGCCATTGAGTTTCTGTTCAATAGAACTTTCAAGTGTTGACCAGTATTTCTTTTAAAAGAAAGCTATTTGTGATGAGAGCTTTCAGCATATTTACTTTTCAGTAGTCTTTGTATATGTGGCAAGCACATAATTCATATATTTTCTAAAAAGTTGAAAGAAACAGTGGTACATGTGCACAATGAAGTACTACTTGGGCTTAAAAAAAAAAGAGATGAAACTCATGTAACTTGCTGCTATGAGGATGGATGGATCTGGAGTATCATGTTGAATGAAGTTAGTCAGAGAGGGACAGACAGAATGGTATCTCATGTGGGTTACCAAGAAAGTAACTAACTTACCAAGTAAGTAGGGGAGTAACAACCTTATGAGAACTGATCTTCAGTAGAAAGCTTGCCACTGTGGGATGGGTAGGATGGAGGCTGTGGGTAGGGGGCTAGGACAGGGAGACTACACCGAGTGATATGCATGGACCTATCTCACCAGTATTGGAAACCACAGAGAGAAAGTGCCTGCCACAGAAGTAGGTGGTGGGAGGGAAACTTGGGGACATTGGTGGAAGGAACTGAGCCCTGGTAAAGGGACTGGTCTTAGACCATTGTATGCCCGAAACGCAATCACGAATACCTTTGTAATTCAGAGTGACTTAGTTTAAAAACAAAACCGAGCATTAGCTTTTAACTGGGGATGAAAGGACATATGAGCATAGACAGAAACAGATTTTCATTATTCTGGCTTACTTCTTCTGATTGTTGGGACTTGGTGATTTCTATTTGTCTGACTGAAAAATTTGTTTGCCCATGAATATTGCTCTTTGGATTGACTCTGAGAAATTAGTGTGGTGGACATTGTAGTGTGTTCTTTGTGGCTTCAGAAACGAAGGCATTTAGAGTGAGGTGAGCGAATTCACCTGCCTTTGTGGTCCTTGAGCTTTTGTTTCCAGTGTGCCACTCTTGACGTCTCTTACCTCTGTCCCTTTTCTGTTTCTCGCACCTTCTCTTCCTTTAAGTCCGACCCCCATCTTTTTTTTTTTAACATTTTATTATACCACCGTGAGATATACAATTACAACGTTGTTCATGCTTGGAGGTTTCGGTCACACAGTGTTCCAGCACCCCGCCCTCCACCAGTGCCCATCACCCGCCACCCATGTCCCCAATTCCCTCCCCCTCCCATGTCCTGCCTAAATGGCAGGTTCTTTATCTCCTCTCTCTCCCCCTCTCTCTCTCTCCTCCTCCCACACATTGTGGGTTGCACTTCATACACTTAGAAGCCATCATTTGCATTTTTTGGACTGTATTTAATCCTCAGTTCTATGTTGGTATCAGACCTTTTGAGAGTCTGACCCCATCTTAATGATTGATGTTTTTAAGTGTGGTCATATGTGTACTTCTGGACTCAGGTTGCTTCTGAGTGTTTTGAAGCCCTGCTCTGAGGATGGCTGCAGTCATGCTGAGGATGCTTGTGTCCAAACCAGACTAGGGCAGGAGATTGTTGTCTTCCCTGTCCTGCGGTGTGTGTGGCTTCAGCTTGTTGGCAGTCTGTGAGGTTTCTGACCTCCAATATCGTCCCTGGGGGTGGGGACGGGATCTGGAGAAAAGTGATTCCAATCAAAGTTAATAAAAAAGGCCTCTTTGTTTTTGTTTTTTGTTTTTGTGTTTTTTTTTGTTGTGTGTGTCCAGGATTTAGAAGAATTCTGCTTTAAGTTTTGCATCAATCATTTGACAGAAGTCACACAGACTGCAGCGTTTTGGCAAATGGATGGCCCTCTACTAAAGGAATTCATTGCTAAAGCCAGTAAATGTGGAGCCTTTAAGAACTGACGCCCACGGCTGCTGGGGTTTGTGTGAGTGTTCTGGGGCGCGGGTGATGGTGTGTGGCTGGGGGCCCCCCACCCCGGGCTGTTGTGATTCTGCAGGTAACTATCGCGGCAGGCTGTCCACGCTCTGGAGGATTCTGTGATGACTGTCCGGCTCTCCCGTGGCCACCCTAAACGACTTCTTTCTCCAGTCGTGTATTGTCAATGGCCTTGCCCTTGGCTGGACTGTTGTCAGAGGGGGAAGGTGTAGAGGCCGTTTTCTGTTGCTGATTTGGATGAGAGGAGCGTCTGCCCCTCGGACAGGGGACACTGGTGGTTGTGCACCCCGGCTCGTGCGGCAGCACGCTTATAGGGGCCCAGGAGTTGAGTAGTTAGTGAATCGGGCAGTAGATGGACCCCACCACCACCGGAAAGAAACCTGGAGCTCGTTGATGTGCTGTGTTAGTCACTCATCAACAGCCTGGCTGTGAGGAGACAGTTGATTTTCGGAGAATTTTATGTGTTTGTACTGTTAATGGCTTTTTATAATTTCACATATATCAAAAATAATATCCAATTTAGTATGAGTTAAACCTATCGAAATGATAATTAAGTAAGATTAAATTTCAGATTGACTTAAGCACATAGGAGTAGTAAATTAGACTACCTGTAAAAAGGTGATAACCATACTTTGGACTAGTTTTATAAAATTAGAATCTCCAAGCCTAATAAAATATCAGTGGTGTTTTATTAAGATAAGATTTGAGAACTCGTTTAAAACGTAAAGTCCTTTTTTCCTATCCCGAGGGAAATGCCGACAGTCAGTAGAGTCTTTGCTTCCTGAGTTGTGGCTATGAAACCGTCAGAGATCTAAATGATTCAAAGAAGTGATTTTTAAAGCCAGCTTTCTAACAAACTTTGGGATTTAGCTAGGCCTGATTCCACCCCACTTTCCACATTTCAGATATCACCACCTTTTACTTTCATTCTTCCTCTCTTTTTGTTCAGGGTATAATATTTAGTGCCCTTTTAACTTCCATGTGGAAGCAAAATAATATTATTGGAGCCTAATAAGCAAAGTGATACACTGTGGCTATTATACTCAGCAAGTATTTTTAAGTGTATGGTGGAGGGTGGCGAGTTAGGGGAGAATAAGTAGGGAAGCACAGATCCAAAGACAGGCCTTCATGGTAGGTGAGTGACACCGCGCAGCACATTGCAACCCCCCTTTGATCGTCTTGAAAATGTTTGAGGCCCAAGTGAATTATTCATCAGGATTAGTTTTGCAGCAAGATGGAATTTTTCTTAGGTTGATAAATGCATATTAATTTATTATTAGCTATGATGGGTAGTATTCGTAACAATCACTGTAGGCAAATCATTGTCACAAACAAGAACTTCTATTGTTTACTATTGCTCTTACTTGAAAAATAACTCCCCCAAGCACAAATAAAAGTAATAAATCCATTTGCATAGATTGTTCATTCATTCAGCAGATATTTACTGGATTCCTACTGTAGGTGAAGAACCAGTTCTCATGTTAGATGAGTGAGTACTTTGTGGGTATGAGTGTATTAAAGTGAATAGGAGTAAGTCTTATACAAAGTAACTTATCTTTTTTTTTTTTAAAAAATACTCTTATTTTTCTACTTGGTTTTGTTGTTAATTAAGCAGGAGATGAAAGTTATTCTTTGAATTGCTTTTTTCACCTGGTGTTATAGTCTAAAGCCAAAGTATTAATACTTCTTAAAATAGTCTGCAATGTTATCTTACACTTCTATTTTGTGGTACTGGGGATTGAACCCTGGGTCTCACATGCAAAAGCATGCAGTAGACCCCGAGCTGCAGCCCTGGTCATCCTCTCGAGCTTACTGGAATAATGTTTGATATCATCAACTATTTATGTCCTGTTTAGGGTGGATATTAATAAATAAAATAACCTGTTACAAAGGCATGTAGAGTTGTTTTTTCCCTTTCCCTCAAATATTGATAGTCTTTGGCATTCTTAAGAGGAATGGAAATCATGCACATGGCATTGGGAGGACATAAGGATGCTCTGCTCAGTGGACAGTTGGGCGACAACGTGCAGCTCCACCTACGGCAGCTCCCGGGGCAGCATTTCCCAGCCACAGGCAGCAGGAGCATTCCAGTATGTTCTCAAGGGGCCATGGAGTAGGTGTGTGTGTGTGTGTGTGTGTGTGTGTGTGTGTGTGTGTGTGTGTGTGTGTGTGTGTGTGTGTGTGTGTGTGTGTGTGTGTGTGTGTGTGTGTGTGTGTGTGTGTGTGTGTGTGTGTGTGTGTGTGTGTGTGTGTGTGTGTGTGTGTGTGTGTGTGTGTGTGTGTGTGTGAGATACAGGATGAAAACAGAGACTGAAGGGGCCATATATGAAAGATTAACAAATTCTGACCTGGAAATTCAAAGAGACAAAATGAAAAAGGCAGTTGCTGGCAGCTGGCAGGGAGTAGGAGATGGTCAGTTAATGTATAATAAAGTTTAGTTTTGCAAGATTTAAGAGTTCTGAGGCTGGATGGTAGCGGTTGAATGTACTTAAGGTCACTGTACTGTACAGACACATCTGATCGTGGCTAACATGGTTAGACTTATATTGTCACTGTATACAGACACATCTGATCACGGTTAACATGGCAAACTTATATTGTTACAACTGAAAACAATATCGGGATCAGGACTTCTTTGCAAGTGTTGTTTCCACCATGAACATGTCACGTGTTTCACATTTATTGTTTTTATTATTGCCAAAGGTAGTAGTATAGTTGAACTACCTTTGTATAAGAAAGGTAAGAAAGGTAAGAAATCTGGATCCGTGGGAGGTACTCCTGAATGACATGAAAGATACTCTTTCCCTCACTGTCACTGTATCACTGTCTTCCTGTTGTTCATCAATTTGCTCAAGTGGGCACCACTAACATCTCCATACGTCCTGTCGCAAGCAAGTGTAGCAATCAAGGGCATCTGCTTGCTCCAGGGACAAGAAGAGCCTCAAACCATTCTTCAGGTCATGGAATTGAGGTTCCTCTGCAAACCGCGGAAGAAATCCAGGCCCATCCACTCCAGACCTACAGCTGCACTGCTCGGCCGCCCCATGTGGGAAGCAATCCATGGAGCTGACCTCCCGGTAAGGGGCTCAGGCAGCCCCTGGCCGAGTCCAACATTGCTCCAAGGGGTTCGCTCACATGTGCGGGTGAGGTACCACGCTGGCGGACTCAGAGCGGAGATTTGGGTTCTGCCCTTTCCTCCACCTCCATGCCAGCTTCCCGGAAGAGAGACCCACCCACGCCAGACTCACAGCTCCCTTGGCGTGTGGCCACGCAATATTCTTAGATAATACTGATTTTAGGATAAGGTCCTTCCAAGGATCTTTCACATTTATACACTGTATACAGTTCTAGACAGGTTCTAACTGATACCCGTCATCCCAGTAAGCCTAGCAAGAAGCCAGAGCAACCCACACATCATGCGGTCAGTCATTCTCAACATCCAGACTCCATAGTTCCTCAGAACTCCATCCAAGAAAACCTGATATTTCCCCTGTAAGTTTCATCAGTAAATGCCTGAGATGAGAGCCTTCTTTCCCTCAAGAAAATATAAATTTGGGGGCTGGAGCGATAGCCCAGCGGGTAGGGCGTTTGCCTTGCACGCAGCCGGCCTGCACTGGCCGGGGTTCGATCCCGGCATCCCATATGGTCCCCGAGCACCGCCAGGAGTAATTCCTGAGTGCAGAGCCAGGAGTAACCCCTGAGCATCGCCGGGTGTGACCTAAAAAGTAAAAAAAACCATATATATATATATATATATATAAATTTTTAGGAGAGAAAAGAAGCGGTGTTAGGCATTAATAGGAACATTTACAAACAGCTTTTCGATCACAGTAAAGTTTATAGTTCATAGTGGATGTTCTGATGCTCTTTCTACAGTTGGAAGAATATTAGCAGAAATATTCCTTTGGCATCATTTCCCAAATAAGTGGTAGAAGTCTAGGTGGTTTAGGAGCAAAAGCAAATGAGCCTTCCAGAGCCTTCCATAGCATGTTTGATTAGAATGGAGATAAAGGAGGGCCGGAGCATTTGCCTTGCATGCTGCCAACCCAAGTTCGATCCCTGGCATCCCATATTGTTCCCGAGCACCACCAGGAATATTTCCTAAGTGCAGAAGGGCGAGTGTGACCAAAAAAGCATAAAAAGAAAAAAGGGTCAGGATCCATTAGGAAGAAGCATTGGCAAAGTGGTCAAGATGTTTGTGTTTGAAAATATTTATTTTCTATGGAACCGGCCCCTGCATTTCCAAGCATTTTATTTTCAGTGCTCATGTTTGGTAGCAGAAGGGAGGTGGGATTAAGCTCAGATGACATAATCTGATTATAGTTTTCAGCAGAGATAGAGCTGAAGGTCTTTTGCCCAATATTTGCTTTTTTATGACATTGCTCCTTTGTGCCATTTTCTAACTGTGAACAACATTAAAATGTGAAATAAAGTGGACAAAGGTTTCTCCTAAATTTCTTGATATCATTACTGTTATTCAGAGAAGTCTTGCTGTTATATATTACTTGGGAAGCTGAATTTCAAGGAATTATCTAGACAAGGGAATCTTACTAGTGGGTGGGTAGTGGAGTCTTGGAATCTATACGTGTTTAAGTGTCTCAGGTGTTTTGAAATTTAGGAACTACCCATTCAGATTTACCCAATCGGAGATTGTGGTATAATATAGGTAAAATAAACATTAGACAAGATTTTCATATGATTGGGCAAAAAATCTGAGTTGACTGTTGTTGAAAAAAACCTTAACTATCAGTTACATTTGATTCTTGCATATTTTCACTAATGCTTTTATTCAGAGGTTTGTTTGAAATTTATCCTGAAGATGTTGTATGCCCATATGGTAACTCTGCTGAAAAGAAATATAAGTAAAGACAGGTAAATCTGGTACAAGCAGAATATTCAAGTTTTTATTAAAGGCATTTGGGGCTGGTATTAGTCTCAGAAATCATAGATTCAGGGACAGAAAGATAGTACAGGGGTTAAGGCACTTGTGGCCACCCTAAATGTGATCCCCAGTACCACATATGATACCCTGAGAACACACTGGGTGTGGCCCCCAAACCAACAGACCAAAACCATGCATTTATCCAACCATACAGTGTACTCAGAACGTGGAATGTGGTGGGTAAGCAACCCTAACAAGGCCTGGCTCGCAGTGTGTATGCTGGAGTGGTGTGTGAAAGCTATGGGGTAACATGGACTTACACTGAGCCAAAGTACTCTCAGACAGAATAAATGGGGAAACTAGAATAAATGAGAAAAACAAGGAAGTTCCTGGGGTAGGAGTGCCCTGTGCATGACTTAAGACCAACTTAGCCCACAGGAGTGGGAGGGGGCTGGAGCCATTAGGGGGTAGAGGGAGGGGGTCATGGAAGGTTCCTAATGTTTAGGTGCAAAGGATGAGAGGCATGGTCCTATTTTACTCAAAAAGGCATTTTGCTGGAGAGGAGCACTTAGGAGAGTATCACCACGGGGAGGCAGTAAACAGCCAGTCGGCAAGAACAGGAGAGCCAGTAAGGACTCAAGTTCACAGACACGCGAGACGGAAGAGGCTTAGTGGTGGTGTTTTTCTTTGACTCTTAGGCACTGTGGCTTACAAGACTGCTTCCGACAGTGTCCCCTTCCTGCCACCTCTGGCCTAATGTCCCCCATTATAATTGCTCAGTCTTCCGTGGCTTTGGTGGTGGCTTCCAGCTTGTAGCCATGCCTGGTTTTCCGACTGAAGAAATGGTACTTCATGCAGAGGCAGATGACGCTGGAGTTGAACTTGGCCCCACATTTCCATTTTCCTGAGCAGAACACAAGGTCTGCTTTAAGTTCAGAAGGAGCTTCGTCTCATCCCTCAGCTGCTGTTGCTTTTCTTTATACAGACAGAGTCTGTTCTCTATTGCTGTGGGAAGGAGACATGAGAGGGTCAAGGTTATTCAGTAACTTCCTAAATTCTTAAAGAAACAGATTCCAGCCCTCCTGTCTGCACAGGAACAATCCAGTCTATGACCCTAGTGCAAAGTTTCATGGGCAGGAACTAATAATTTTTTGCATTAATTTACTTCTCTAATTTATGATGGAATTCTAGTGCTAACACATAGATGTCAGTACAGAGATGGTAAGTACATCTAAGGATTCTGTATTTATAACTTTTTCTAAGTTTCTTGTCAGTATCTCAAAGCAATAACTATAACCTTTATCTTTTCTGTGTACATTTGTTGGGAGCGGATACTCAGAGCATATGGTTTGAAGATCCAGGAAATTGCTCATAAAAATGTAACCAATTTTTAATGTTAAAAGCTTTTGGCTTTATTTAGGAAAGCTTTTATTGTGGACACTTTGGCAGAAGATACTTCAGTTGGGCTTTATAAATAGCATCACTCAGTGGCAATGTCATTTCTTTCGAAAACACAAGCTTCCTTTAGAATGCCTGTATGACTTTCCTGGACCATCAGAAGAATGGTGTCTTTATCAGCTGGGGTGTAAGTTTGATTTAATGTGATTCTTAGGTAAGTCCAAAGAGAGTTTTGTTTGGTGCCACACTACTAAGATACTCCACTATAAGCAGAGACAAAAGCAACCCATACAAGTGGTGTGACATGTTCCTAAAATGTAACTTTAACATGGAAGAAACATGCTGATGAAAGTTTCCTACAGGGGTCAGAGCAATAATACAATGAGGGCGTTTATCTTGCCCACTGCTGACCCGGGTTTGATCCCGGCATCCCATATGGTCCCCCGAGTACCAGCAGGAGTAATTCCTGAGTGCAGAGCCAGGAGTAACCCCTGATCATTGCTGGGTGTGACCCAAAAGGACAAAAAATGTTCCCTAAAAAATAGGGCCCCAGGGAAGCACTGGGAAGTCATCAGACGGAGGCGTGGTCACCCCTTCCCCCTCCATCGTGACTAGCCCGGTTTCCCGCCCAGAAGCCGCTGGACGGGCCCGGCATCCAGAGTCTTGCAGACGGCTCGGGAGCGGGAGCCTGGCTCGCGCCGGGCCTCAGCTGACTATGGAACCCCGAGGAGGGCAGATGGGCTTTGGGAGTGGGCCCGTCACCTCCGGGGGTCCCGGAAGCAGCCGGATGGGACTCGTCCACCACACTAGCCACCATTTTCGTTGTCCAGACGCTGGGAAAATGTCCCACGACCAGAGGACCAGCAAAGCCGGTTTGAGCCCAGGTAGCGCGGCCGCTTGCGGCGCAAAAACTAGGGGGTGAAACAATGATGTTTTTTGGTACACTGCATTCCGCGAACAGCAGGAGGGTTTGCTGAGAGGGAGATATACAGAGGAAGGAGATGACATATAGAGCCCGCCGGGTGGTTGGGATTCGGGAGGGGAGGGAGACAGGACGTTGGTGATGGGAGATGGGTTCGGGTGGAGGGTGCATCTTGGAACCCTGTGGAGCCAGGACTCCACATGAGCATCCTTCAATTAAAAAAAAAGGAGAAAAGGTGGAATAAATAAATAAATAAATAAATATCTGCAGGGCTAGCCACAATGTGTAAAAAGAAGAGGGAGAGAGATGCAGAGATAGAGAGAAAGAGAGGAAGCAGGGCTACCTGCTATTAAGGCAGCCTGGGGGTGAGTGGGAGGGGGTGGGGTACATTGGTGGTGGAAATGGGGTACTGGTGGAGGGATGGGTGCTGGAATACTGTATTACCAAGAACCAATTGCACCTTTGTAATTGTATGTCTCACGGTGGTATAATAAAGAATAAAAAAAATTAAAAAAAAAAATAGGGCCCCAGATGTGACCAGCAATAAAGCACAGACTTTGCACCATGAGCCTGGCTTCAGTCATAGACACTGAAGTAACAAAACACTTAGAAAATACTTTAGAGATTGATGTTTTTAAAGGCTGCCCATTCAGTACTTTCTCAGGAGACTATTATAAGACATACTATAGCTAAAATTTTTTGATGGCTTAAAAATTGCTGATAATAAATGCAATACAAAGTTCAAGTAGAAATGAGAGAAAACAAAACAATGGGTCAGAGAGATGCCGCGAACGAGCAGGGCACCCTGCTTGCATTGGCCAGCCCATTTACAGCCCCTTTCTGGCTTCCCCAGTGCTGCCAGGAGTGGTCCCTCTGCGCAGAGCCAAGAGTACGTCCTCAGTGACTGAAAGTGCCCTCCCTCAAAAAAAGTAAAAGGAAAATTTTGTGGGGAATGTTTATTAATAATTAAGATGGGGGCATTTGCCTTGCATGCAGATCAAACCTGGGTTTGATCCCTAACATCCCCCTATAGTCCCCCAAGCACCGCCAGGAGTAATTCCTTAGTGTAGAGCCAGAAGTAACCCTGAGCATTGCCAGGTGTGACCCAGAAAGAAAAAAAAAATTAAAACGGTTTACAAACTGGTATTTTCCGATGGGGAAATCTCACTGTCTTTTGCCATTTGCAGGACAGGCACACATAGCTATGGAAAGGACAGTGTGGTGTATGTGGTTTTGCAGCTCTGGAAGGGGGAGATTTTGCATGAAATTCTGTGTGAACTAGCGATCTCCTTCCTGCTGGACTGTGCAGTGTGGCAGCTTTGAGGGGTCACATCAGGCTCACAAGTGCAGCTGAGCTTCTTAAACAATAGTGAAGGCAGCCGGGTCAGGCCCAGCCCACATTCCGCTACCAGTTTGCAATTAGTTCTTTGTATTTATGTATTTTCTTTTGTGTGCAAAGAGTCACATTGATGTGTCAAGGGCCCTTTAATGAAAGAATCCTTCAAAATGAGTTTTTAATCACCCCAAAAATATGATAGTTTTAATACAGATGAAAAATATTCATGGACTTTACCGCTCAGTTATAGTCATATATACCTGATTGAAAATTTACAAATGTATCTGTAAACAGTCTGCAGTCAAAAAGGAAGTCCCGATTTCTTCATATTCTGGGGAGAAAACATTTTCAGTGTCAAATTATTTAGCACCTCTGAAAACAACCCTGGGTAAGCAGCAGTGGGGCGGCTGCCCTGTGCTCAGCGGGGGCCCCTGGGAACTCTGGGCAGTACGGATTCTTAGCACCTTGGTGGAAGGAATCCAAGTTCCCTTTCAACAAACCCAGGTAACTTAGAGAGGCAAGATCAAGTCTGACAAGTGATTAGTCTACGAATCAATCCATGAAGAATGCAGCTGAAACATTAGCTCTTAATTTCACTCTTTAAGTTTTGTTCTATGGAAAATAATCCCTTTTACTGCTGTAAAGCAGGATCCAGCTGATGCTCTACACCCAGATCCCTGGCACCACATATAGTCCCCCAAGTCCCACCAGGAGTGATTTCTGAGCACAGAGCCAGGAGGTAAGCCCTGAGCACTGCTGGGCTTACAAAGAAAAACAAACCAAAGAAGTGCACTTCTGGGGCTGAAGCAATAATTACAGCCAGTAGGGCACCTGCCTTGCGTACAGCCGACCTGGGCTTGATCCCTGGCATCCCATATAGTCCCCGAGCACTGCCCGGTGTAACCCCTGAGCATTTCCAGGTGTGGTCCCAAAACAAACAAAAGAGCACACTTCTGCTTTGGCCTTGTTTTGTTTTCATTTTCATGTAGGTCCGTGAGAAATCTGTGTAGAAGCTTGGCCATTTTAGTACCTGATTCTGAAGCAGTCTCATCCATAAGTCTTTCTTGAGTCAAACGAAGTTTATCTAACATTTCTTCAAATAAGTCATCAAGAGTCCTGCCTCCTTACATATCTTAAGAAAAGCACCTTTGACACTTGCATCTAAGAATAAGAACATTTTGGAGGAGATGGTGTGTATTAGGGCAGCTGCCATGAATCAGCTTATAAATATCTTCTTCAGACACTGCCCAGAAGTGGAAGAGCATAATTAGTAAGGAAATATATCTGGTACCTTGATGGTGAAAGCTTTATTTTTCTAGCTGAGAGAAGTGCTACTAAAAGTAAACTAACAACGTCTCTGCTTAAAATAATTATGGGTTTTCCAAAAATTTAGCTTCAGTTCTCTGAGATGTCAGTCTCTCAGTAATTGTGTGTTTTTATGGGATGTTTATTTCAAAAAGAACAGGAGGGAGGAGGGAATCAGGGACATTGGTGATGGGAAATGGGCACTGGTGGAGGGGATGGGTGCTGGAACACTGTATGACCGAAACCCAAACATGAACATCTTTGTAATTATATATCTCACGGTGGTATAATAAAATAATTTAAAAAAAAGGAACAGGAGGGGCATGGGACCCGGGCTATAGTGTAGCGGGTAGGGCATTTGCCTTGCACACGGTTGACACGGGTTCAGTCCCAGCACCCCATATGGTCCCCGAGCACCACCAGGAGTAATTCCTGAATGCAGAGTAGGGAATAACCCCTGAGCATCGCCCAGTGTGACCCAAAAAAAGCAAACAAACAAGAAGAACAGAAGGGCTTCATCTGCTAACCAGCTCCTGTGCACTCTGGGCTCAGGGGAAGTCACTGATTATGAGCTCAGGCAAAACTGGCCTCTCCACCACTAGTGACCCCTAATAGTGAAGAGCAGTGGCTGTCCCAACCTGGGTGAGTCTGGCCTACTGGGTTATAATAGAGTAGATAGGTTAAAAGATTTCTGTTCTCATGGGGCTAGAGCCATAGAACAATGGGTAAGGCATTTATTTGCCTTGAATCGCGGCCAACCGGGTTCGATCCCAGGCACCACAAAATGTACTCTGAACCCTGCCAGGAATAAGCCCTGAGTACCTCTGGGTGTGGTTAAAAGTAAACAAAACAAAAAATTTAAAAATTAAGGGCTGGAGGCCAGAGCGATTGATAGTCCAGCGGGTAAGGCATTTGCCTTGCAGCGGCGCCTGTGCTGGCCCAGATTCGATCCCTGGCATCCCATATGGTCCCCCTGAGCACCGCCAGGAGTAATTCCTGAGTGCAGAGCCAGAAGAAACCTCTGAGCATTGCCGGGTGTGACCCAAAAAAGCAAAAAAAAAAAAAGGGGGCGGGTGATAGCACAGCGGGTAGGGGCGTTTGCCTTGCATCGCGGCCGACCCAGGTTCAAGTCCCGGGCATCCCATATGGTCCCCCTGAGCACTGCGGGGAGTAAATCCTGAGTGCAGACCCAGGAATAACTTCTGACCATGGCCGGGTGTGACCCAAGCGGGGGAGGGCATTTGCCTTGCACATGGCAGGTGCGATCCCTGGGATCCCATTTTATTCCCTGAGAACCACCAGGAGTGATTCCTGAATGCAGAACCTGGAGTAATTCCTGACCATCGCCCGGTGTCAACCCAAAAGCCAAAATTAAATAAATGTCAAGGCAGATACGACTTAGAACCGACTTATATCACCAATTTTAGGTAATGATATTATAACCCAAACTTATCTCTAACCTGTGTGTCTGTCGGCCTCTTCCCTTCTCTGTGTTTGTTTTGGAAGTTTAGCTGCCGTAGCTGCAAGTGACTAAAAGGAGGGGGAATCAAGATTACTTTACGTTAATTGTACTGACATTCCATGTTGCATATAGTGAAGATCAGTCTTTTGTTTCTGTATTAGAGATAGGCCCAAAGTGAAAATCCTATTCCAGATTTAGCTGTAAATGGAAAGATCAAATGTCTGAACTAAAATATTTCCCATATAAACAGCAAGAGGTGCGGGTACAGGTCATATTTAATTAGGTGAGCTGGTCTGACCACAGGGTGTGTCTCCTCCGCCCCACCCCCACTAATATGTAAAAAACAAATAAAACTTCAAGTTCCTCAAACATTTTCATGCTCTTGACCAGAAAATTAGAAATGAGGCCAAATGGGTAGGAGACACTGCTCCACTGACCTCTGGAGACCTGCCCAGGCACAGACCTTAAGGCCAGGCACAGACCCTCTCACTGACTGCAATCAGTGGAATGTTCTAACCAAGAAACCTCCAACTTCTTATTAATACTCATCTCATTATGGGCCTTTTTTTTTTTTTTTTTTTTTTTTTTTTGCTTTTTTGGGTCACACCCGGCAATGCTCAGGGGTTTCTCCTGGCTCTGCACTCAGGAATTACTCCTGGCGGTGCTCGGGGACCATATGGGATGCCGGGGATCGAACCTGGGCCGGCAGAGGCCGGCTGCGTGCAAGGCAACGCCCTACCCGCTGGGCTATCGCTCCGGCCCCAATGGGCCTTTTTCATTTCATCATCTGAATGTCAAGTGAAATTCAGAATGGTTAAAACAAGAACTTAGAGGAAAATTAGCTACAATCAAGTGTAGTCGAATCACCTGCGTGTGGATGTCAGCTAACAGATGCCTCTGCTTTCCTCTTCTTTTGACTCCTGAAAATTTAGCTGCAAATAAAGGTTATGAAGAAGTGAAAGTTAATAAAGGAAAAGAATGATGCTTGACTGAATAAAAAATTATCTGCCAAAATGTATTTCAAAGATAAAAGATTGGGCCAGAGTTTGAAGGTTAAGACATTTCATTTTCGTGTGACTGTAGCCCTGCCCCTGGTTCGAATGTTGGCAGTGCTGTGATCCCCGAACACTGCCAGGAAGAGGTACAGAAAGCAGACTAAATAAAAGGCCGGTTTTTAAAATGTAGATCTTATAAAGGAATGAAAAAATGACAATTGGGTACAGAAAAATGGGCAAATGGAGAACCCTCTGGAGAGCAACAGGAACACTGCTTGGGTCATAGGGACGGCGGTCACTCCATCTCGCTCTGTAAGGACTGACAGGAGTCAAACAGGTTCTCATCTAACAGACTGACAATGTTGAAGGTATCTATGTGCAGTATTTGCAAGGAGAAGGGTAAGCATGTTGTTGGTACAGCCTCTGTAGAATAGTCTGCAGTTAACTACAGTTTCTTTTTCATTTTTCTTTGCTTTTGGGGTCACTCCTAGCAATGCTCAGGGGTTACTTCTGGCTCTGCACTCTGGAATTACTCCTGGCGGTGCTCAGGGATCATATGGGATGCCAGGATCGAACCCATGCAAGGCAAACGCCCTCCCTGCTGTGCTATTGCTCAGCTCCCACTACCCAGTTTTTTCATGAATGTTTAATGTTCAGCAAGCCTGGAAAGCTGCCCGTGTAGTATTTGATATGCCAAATACCAGTAACAATTATATTAGGAATCCCAGACAATAATGGTTTGAGGCTCTTTGTGTTCCTGGAGCAAGCAGATACCCTTGGGCTCTACTAGCATGAGACAGGACATATGGAGATGTTACTGGTGCCCGCTCTAGCAGATAGATGATGAATGGGAAGATAGTGATAGTGCTAGTTTAATGCACAGGCCTAACCAGAGCCCCAGAGTAGTGCAGAGTTGGTGTGAAGAGACAGAAACTGGCCACACACAGGGAATGCTCAGAGGCACCCAGAGAGCTGGCACGCTGGTCATGCAAACTTCAGTTTCCCTTGGGGATGTTTGTCAGTGAATACTTTGAAAATGTCTTTTTAGAGGAGAAAGATGCAGTCAGAAAAACCAAGCTTTATACCAGGTCTGGGTTGGGCCCACTGGTTGTAGTCGGGATGGAATTCACCATCAAGGGGCAGATCTGGCCAGAGAGAAAGAAGTTAGTCCATTAGAGTGCGCACAAACTGGCGACTCTACATGTAATTAGTTGATTCTTCATTTCATGTTGCATGTTTGCCTTTCTTCAAATGTGTGTCGTTTTCGAGACTCACCATTTTGTGGACCGCTGGATGCAGCATGTTCTCGGCAAAGCACTCTGAAACATGAAATTTCAAAGAGTGGTTCAATATTTTTATTTACACTTTTCAAACCCTGTGCCTTTCTTCTTTTTTTTTTTGGGGGGGTTACCCAGCAATGCTCTGGGGTTACTCCTGGCGGTGCTCAGGCAGCCATATGAGATGCCCGGTATCAACCATCAGTCGGCCGCATCAAAGCAAACATCCTACCAGCAGTACTATTGTGTCGGCCCCACCTTCTTGTGATTTCAAAAGGCACTAACATTTTCCCTGATGCCTTCAACCTTGTCCTTAAAGAAAAATGCTGCTCAGGCCTGGGTAAGGAGCACGGCACCTCACTGGCTTGTCCATGCTTCCAGCACTTGTGAGGGTGGTATGCATGCTGGCGCCCTGAGCACTGGCTGCATGTATTTATGTACAATGTTTACACAGGGGCCAGTGGGATTTTACTAAATAGACACCTAAAGATCAGACATAGAAGGCAGGCATTTCCATTTGACTACATAAGGCTGATTTCCACAAATAGCACAACCGTGTGCCAAAGGTTGAGGGGAAGGGAAATGTGGGGGCTTGTGCGGTGTTTTGGTTTCTGTTGTAGGGGCAGGAACAGAACACAGGGCAAGGCATCAGGTTGACAGCGCTACCTCCTGGTACCTCCAGACTTTAGTTTTGGATTATGTGCTAAAGAGATCAGTGCCCTAGAAGACGTGAAATGGAGTGAGTGAAGTTAAAGTTGATCAGGTGCCAGAGTGGTTCCTGTTCCTCCAGATGGTCCTCCCACCCCTGCCTCATAGTGCTCAGTGCAGTAGCCAGGATGTGGAATGAACCCAGGGCCCAGTGGCAGAGGTTAGATCATGAAGGTGTGATATAGATACACAGAGGAATTTATACACTATCTGGCATGTATGCACAGTGGAATATATATACACTATGTGGTTATGTATGTACTATGCAGCCACAAGAAACGATGAAGCCATGCAATCTGTGGCAACTTGGATAGAAGCAGCAGGTTTCACACATATCTGGCATGCAGAATAACAGGATGAGGGAATGGAAGGTATCAAAGATAGGCAAACCCTTGGCCTAGACAACAGAAAAGGCCAGGGAAGGAGAGAATGGGGAAGAAAGCAGAGGAAGCGAGCAAGGGTTCAGGGCCTTGGACATGCCCGCGGCTCCCACGGGCGCCGGCTCGCGTAGCATGAAAGTGCTCACTGGGCCAGGGGATGGCTTCGGTACTTCCCCCTAAAAAGGGACAGTTACCAGGCGGTGCTTCCCCCTAAAGGGACTGTCGCCAACAAAGCCCCCTAAACTCCCTTACTGTTCCTAAGAATGCTTGGTGTGCAATTAGGCGCTTGCTTATGCTGAAACTTAGACTCTGAGTAATGGAGAAACTGGACAAAGAGAGAAGCCTGCGGCAACAGTAGTTTTTCATTATACACAATTATAGCATAAAACAAAGACAGTATAAAAATGCCAGCCCGAGCAGCGTCTGGCTGCCAAGGCCTGAGCTGGTCTCAGGTCCTTGATAAGGAAAGGCTCGTGGCCTTTGGGCCTTTTGCTTCCCCTCATTGGCGGGAAGGGAGAATTCTTGACCTATGGGTCGAGGCCTCCGGCTACCCCTGTTGACAGGAATGCAGTGATTAGCCTCCCTAAACCTCCTGTGTGAAAAAAATTGGGCCTGTTAAAGTTAACACTTCCTAGTACAAAATCTTAATAATTTTACAATAATAAACTCTGCATAGAAGTTTCTATTTAGGAGTAGGTTAAGTTAATCTATAATATGTGCATAGAGCTAGTAAGTAATTCTATGAAAATCAAGATTAAAAAATATATATACCTTACTTGAGGCAAATATGAAAATATGTAAAAACAAAAGGCGTCAGAAAAACACGTCCTGAAAAACAGGCGCCAGGCAAAAGGTGGTCATATGTGGTAAACCACGATAAACTCCTTTTGATGTTAAAAATGCCTCCTTTGCTAAAAAATAACTGGTGTAATCTTGCATCTGTGCATTTGTTGAACATAAAAAGAAAAGCTTTGCCCTCAGTAAACTGCAGCAGCATTTGACCTCTCTTGTGTCTGTGTCTGACTGTCCATCGCGCTAACGTTCCTGTCCTCCTGATTCTCCTCACGCTGGTTATCCCCAAGACTTAGAGCTCCATCGTGACTGAGCGGTCTGCGGCATGGACACACCAATGTTTGGAGGCAAGAGTTTGTATATGTCTAAGCCACTAAAGTCAATACCATGATGGGACCCAAACTCCAACAATTAGTGTGTGTCTGTAAGGCCAGAGAGTACAGTGGATAGGGCACTTCCATTGCATGAGGCTAACCCAAGTTTGATCCTAGACAACCCATATGGTCACCTTAGCCCCACCAGGAGTAACCCGAGTCAGGAGTAAACCCTGACCACAGCCAGCACAAAACAAAAAACAAAACAAAATTTGCTTGAGACCAGAGTTGCCTGAATTAGTTGCTTGAGACACTAGTTCACCATCTTTCTGATCAGGCATTTGACTTGCACATGGCTGACCTGGGTTCAGTCCCCAGCATCCCCTATGGTTCCCCAAGCTTTTGCCAGGAGCAATCCTTGAATACAGAGACAGGAGTAAGTGCTAAGCACTGCAGGATGTGGACCCCAAATAAAATGAACGATAAAGTGACATCAAGGAGATGAGCTGGGGCGGTAGGAGGCCTGGAGCCTGGGACACAGGGGGCGCTGACCCTGCAGGGGCCCTGCGGCTGGAACCTTGTGTGACAGCTTTGTTAATCATAGTGTTAAATTTTAAACGATTTAAACTGATCTCATTTTTTTGTCCTGTTATCTTGGAACACTTTGTCAGTTTTATTGTCAAAAATTTAAAACATAGGGGTGGAGGAGATAATACAACAGGTACTACCACTGAGTGCAGAGCCAGAAGTAAGCCCAGGCGTTGTATGTCCCTACTCCCAAAACAAGTCGACATATGAAAAAATAGAGACATATGAACCGCATAACTGTCTGCTCAAGGCCAAGCTGGTTCCATGTCTGTCCCTTCTGCATCCCTGTGTCATGGCCTTTCTGAAGGTGGTTGGCGGCAGTGTCCCAAGGCCCACACCAGCCTTTGCTCCTCTTCCTATTCTCACTGCACCTAGCAGTGGTGTGTAGCAGAGCACTCTGAAGGGTTAAATTCAATTTTAAAATCTCACTGTCTGTCACTGTCTTCCCATTTACTATCGATTTGCTTCGAGTGGGCACCAGTAACATCTCCATATGTCCTGTCTCATGCTAGTAGAGCCCAAGGGCATCTACTTGCTCCAGAAACATAAAGAGCCTCAAACCATTCCATCAGGTCATGGGAATCAGGTCTATACTTTTACTGGTATTTGGCATATCAAATACGACACGGGTAGCTTGCCAGGCTCTGCCGTGCGGTGGCATACTCTTGTAGTCACCTCTAAATCCAGCATTTATTGATGAACCTGCACGGCCGCTTGTGGCGCGTGAGCCAGCCTGTGATAAGGCTCTTCTGCTAGGTGGAAGGTAAAATAAAAATAAACAAAATATGTTTAAAAAAATTCAGGGCCAGAGTGATAGTCCAGCAGGTAAGGCATTTGCCTTGCATGCGGCCGACCCAGGTTCGATCCCCAGCATCCCATATGGTCCCCTGAGCGCCGCCAGAAGTAATTTTGGAGTGCAGAGCCAGGAGTAACCCTTGAGCATCACCTGGTGTGACCCAAACAGGAAAAATAAAAACAAAAACAAAAACCAGGGCTGAGCGATAGCACAGCAGGTAGGCAGGTAGGGCATTTGCCTTGCCCACGGCCAACTTTAAAATACATGGAAGTTTTGCAGATACCTGGAATTTTGCAAATACATGGAAGTTTTGCAGATAAAAACAATTACCAACACCTACACCATGGAACACTACACCGAGGTTAGGAAAAAGCGAAATCATGAAATCTGCTACTGGGCACGGGGAGTATCATGCTGAGTGAAGGCGTCAGCGGTGAGGGACACAGAATGGTGGCACTCATTTGTGGGATATTAGAAAACAAAACAAAACCCTGTATGTGACTGATACCCAAAGACAGTAGAAACAAGGGTCAGGAGGACTGGCCCATGGTAGGAAGCTTCGCCACCAAGGGAGTGGGGGGCGGGCAGTTAGGACAGAGAAGGGGCCACTATGACCATGGTAGTTGGGAATGATCACTCTGGGCAAGAACTGAGTGCTGAAAGGGGGGGAAGGGATACACACGATGACCTTTCATAATAAAAGGAAAATAAGAGCGAGAGAGAGAAAAAGAGAGAAATGTCCTGCATAGAGGCAGGCTGCAGGGGTGGAGGGGCAGGGCGGGAGGGAATCTGGGACAGTGGTGGTGGGAAATGTGCACTGGTGAAGGGACAGGTGTTGCAACATTATATGACTAAAACTCAATCATGAACAACTCTGAAACAGCTGTTTCACAGTGATTCAGTTAAAACTTTTTTTATACAGTGACCAAAATGATGATTTTATTGAGTCTCTGTTCTTTGCATTTACTAACGCTTCATCAGCATGTTTTTCAGACTCTAAGATACAGCAGATGCTGTCACCTTGCCAGTGGATATTGCAGCTCTACTAATAATAGGCTTTCTAGTGGGAACTGAAGGTTATTTTAAGTCATAATATAATGAGTAAGATTAAGGGGAAATACTATAACCCATAAACTCAAAAGCAAAAACACGCGGAAACACTATTCCCACGTTTATGTTCATAGCAGCACGATTCATAATAGCCAGAATCTGGAAACAACCAGAGTGCCCAAGAATTGATGACTGGATAAAGAAACTTTTGGTACATCTACACAATGGAATACTATGCAGCTGTTAGGAAAAATTAAGTTATGAAATTTGCCTATAAATGAATGGACATGGAGAGGATCATGTTGAGTGAAATTAGCCAGAAGGAAAAAAGACAGATATAGAATGACTGCATTTATTTGCATGACATAAATATATAGATACATATATATGTATATATACATATACATATTATGATACCAATATCCAAGGTCAGACAAAACATGGATCAGGAGGTCTTTTCAAAAGTAGAATCTACCACAAGCATCTGGGAGTCGGAGGTTGGGTGGGACAGAGAAGGGAACAGTGTGTTAACAATTGTAAGTGATAATACCAGCCTAGAACTGAGTATTGAATACAGGCAAAAGATACACATGATAACCTCTAAATGTATATATTGCAATCTACAGTGTATAAGAGAGGGAGAGAGAGAAAGAAAGAGAGAGAGAAAAAGAGAAAAGACATAAAGAACCTGCCATAGAGGCAGGCTAGGGAAGAGGCGAGGGAACTGGGGACATTGGTGGTGGGAAATGGGCACTGGTGGAGGGATGGGTGCTGGAACAATGTATGACCGAAACCCGGACATGAACATCTTTGTAATTGTTATATCTCACGGTGGTATAATAAAATACTAAAAAAAAAAAAAGAAACAGTAGAAAATGAATATATTTACACTTCTCCATTCTAGTCTTTTGTTGTTGTTGGGTTTTTTTTGTTTAGTTTTTGGGTTACTCCTGGCAGGCTTGAGAAACCATATGGGCAGCTGGGGGGTCAAACCTGATCAGCTGCATGCAAGGCCTCCGCCCTCCACACTGTACCAGCTCTCCATCCCGCCATTCTAGTCCTGAGCAACAAAATGCACACGGAATAGGCTCCGAATCCAATGTGAAGTGAGAGCTTCTCTTCACGGTGGGCTCATTGCACTGTCAAGGGACGAGGTACAGTCCCTGAACCAGAGAGGGTCCAGGTGGCCCAGGGCGAGGGCTACCCGCCAGGCTGCCACTATATGGCTGGATACAGGGGGGCTGAGCTTGCTTACGAAGTAGAATCTCCTCTATGGTGCTGGTATGTATGTTCATTGGGTTAACAGTTGTCGAATTCTTTCCCCTCCCCTCAAAGAAAGAGTTATTAGGTAAAACAGCAAAATAAAATAGTGCTGGAACACTCGGATATCATTAGAAACAGGTTCATCCCCACGGGGCGAAAAACTGAGCTCCGAGATGAAATTTTAGACTCTTCCTTCTTTCTTCAAATCCAGGGCCTCACACATGCACAGCAAAACCCTCCACTAAGATAAAGCCTCAGCTCCTCATGGAATTTTAAAGCATCATTTATCAATGTGACATCTTATTAAAAGATTAAGTATACTATTTTTGGTTTGTTTTGGGCCACACCTGGCAGTGCTCAGGGCTTGCTCCCGACTCTTTGCTTAGGGATCATACCTGGTGGGGTTTGGGGAGATCATAAGGGGTGATGGGATGGAGCACGGGTTGACTGTATGCCGTAATGCCCAACCCACTGTACTATCGCTTCTGTCCTTAAGATGTACATATGTATTATAAATGTAAAAAAAAAAATATATATATATATATATATATATTTCTGTTTTGTCTTTTTGGTCCACACCGGTGATACTCAGGGGTTTCTCCTAGCTGTGCACTCATGGATCACTCCTGCCAGGGCTTTGGAGGACCATATGGGATGCTGGGGACTAAACCCAGGTGGGCTGTGTGCAAAAGTTTCTGTAATATCTCTGAGGTCCCTAAGAAGCATATTCTTCTAACACTTATACTATTATCTGAACATTGTGACTGAAAAAATGTGCATGTATATTTATATATACTAGTGATTAGTCACTGAAATCCAAAACGTTGAAGGGGCTGGGGGAGAGGGCTCAGAACCAAACCAACATTGTTTACTTGGTTCCTGAGATATTCAGGGGTGGTATTGTGACATCAGATGCCTAATCAAACCCCCCTCAAACCACATTCTTCCTTGGGAATTCTTGGCATAAAATTAGCTTTTAAATCTCCTTGTCTGCATATAACCATTTCTTAGTTCAGTTCCTGAGTGTGGCTTTAAAATGGTTGGTATTAAATACTTATAGATTCCTCGCGTTGTGTCGGTCAGGAGAACTGCGCAGTCACTCCTGGCACAGGGCAAGTGGTATTTCTTGAAACAGGCTCTCACGTCGCATCCCACAGCAGCTCCTTTTTACACCACAAAACGAGCATTTCTACAGAAGAAGAGATTTTTTACTGGTAAGCACCTGCATTTCATCAAGGTTGTTAGCATTTAAAGCTGTTATTAAATGCTACTTTGAAGTCAACTGCTCCCTGTCCTCTGTCAAACATGGTAGGTATTTATCTTGAAATACTTATTTTGACATTTCAGCTTGGCACAGACTTTTTCAATTATCTTATTAAAGGCAGAACTGCCTCCCCCTTTAAAAATAGGAACAGGGGCCGGGTAGTACAGCAGGCAGGGCACTGTCCCTTCAGCATACCTGAGGACCACCTGGAGTGATTCCTGAACACAGACAGAGAGGAAGCCTCAGTTTCCCCTTGCCAGCGAGAGAGGAAGCCATAGTTTCTTCTCTCCGGATGTTGCATCTCCTCCCCCATCAACCTGACACACATTCCACCCCCAAGGTTCTGACCCTGCATGCCTGGGGCTCTCCAGGAACATAAAACTCTGCCCTGGAATCTAGGCTGGTGGGTAATCTAAGATAATTGGCAATTAGGCCTGGACGATTTGTTTCTCCTTGCCAGTGAGGAAGGAAGCCACAGTTTCAACCTTGCTATCTTCCCCCCCCCCAATGACCTGATACATTTCATTCCCAAAGTCCTGCCCAGAGTTACTAGAGATTTTCAGGACCATAAAACTCTGTCCTGGATCCTAGGCCAATAGAGAGACTAAGATAAGGGGCAAGAATGCCCAGAAATATTTAGACCAGCTAGACATCGCTGTGATTTTCTGGCACCTTTTGTAAGCACTTGCCAACTTATAAGGGAAGCCAGGAGCCCTTCAAAGGACTACACAAAACTCCCTTAACTTAGTCCTAGACTAACTTCCTCCTCACTTGGGGAGCTTTTTTTCTTTGTTTCTATATTCTTTCTTCTTATTACGTTTTAATTTATTTTTTTATTGAATCACCATACAAGAGACCATTACAAAGCTGCTCATGATTGGGTTTCAGTCACACAGTGTTCAACACCCATCCCTCCACCAACGCACATTTCCCGACATCACTGTGCCCCATTTCCCTCCCCACCACAACCTGCATCCACAGCAGGCACTTTTCTTCTGTCTCTCTCACTTTCTCCTTTAGTGCATTTTGTTTTGCAAAACAAGACATTGAAGGGTTATCATGTCTATTCCTTTACCTACTTTCAATACTCAGTTCTAGTCCAGTGTGCCAATAATTTCCAACTATTATCGACACACTGGTCCCTTCTCTACCTTACCTGCCTTCCACTCCCCACATACTTGTGGTAGATTCTGACCCCTGACAAGTCCTCCTGGCCCATTTTGCCTGGCCTTAGACGTTAGTCTCATACTATTTATATATATATATATATATATATATATATATATATATATATATATATATATATATCTCCCAAAATGAATGCAGTCATGCTAAATCTGTCCTTTTCCTTGGAGCTTTTTTTCCTTTTCTACTTTCCAATAAACTTTTCTACTTTTCAACTCTGAGTCTGAGCATCTTTATTACTCAATATTTTCATTCTTGAAAATATTGAAGAGCCTAGGGAATCACGAATAAGCGCTGAGACCGCCCAATGCTGCTTCATCTGCATCAAGACCCCCCAAGAACCACCGAGAGTAATTCCTGAGTGCAGAGCCAGGACTAAGCCCTGAGAACAGCCAGGTATGGCCCCCAAACCAAAAGACAATAAAATAATAAAAACAGGGCCCACATCTGGTAGGGCTGGGAGGTCTGAGGTCCCCTCGCAGAGCTCAGTAAGCAAGTGCCAACACTGCTCCAGGTCACCAGCCTGCGTGTGTGGGGTTGCGCTGTGCAGGATGGACTCACAACCTTGCAGGTAAGGTCCATGCTGGACAGTGTGGCTAACCACTTCTGCACCCCGTGACTCAGAAAACCTCCCCTTAAAACCTCTTTTATTTTTAAGAAGTAGAGCTGACAAAATTGATCAGCTTGTTAAAGGGGTTCTGTTTCAGACAAGTGAGTCTGTGGCAAGAGAACTCAGAGTCCGCCATTGTGGGATTGAAGTTGCAGAGATGCTTCCGATCCGTGCCAGGCTGGGTCATCCCTGGTTTAAAAAAATAAAGCACCGCACATGGCCTCAGGACAGAGCCTGCAATAGGTGTTGAGCACCTCTGGGTGTGGCCAGAAACCCCAAACAAAAACAAGGATAAAAACTGGGACATATAAGAGAAAAAGAAAGACAGGAGCTTTTCTTTTCCCCAAACAAAAACAAGGATAAAAACTGGGACATATAAGAGGGTAGAAAGCAGGAGCTCGGGCGATGAGCTGAGCCAGGCTCTGCGCGCAGGGAGGCCGGCACCTCAGACACCATCAGGGGATGACCTTCCCTGTACCCAGCATTGTCAGGTGTGGCCCCAACGTCCCCTCCCCACTAAAACTATTTTACTGCAAGCCAGTCATTTTCTCTCTCAAACCCCGATGGCTCTCAGGGTAATAGCTGTCTTAAGGGCAATGTGAGATAAAGTATAACATCTTTGAAACTTATAGTAGGACTAAACATTAAAACTTTTTGAATACCACTTGTATTACTTCACTTGTCTTCCTGTTGTCCATCGATTTGCTCGGCGGGCACCAGTAATATCTTTATATGTCCTGTCACATGCTAAGTGTAGTCCAAGGGTATCTGCTTGCTCCAGCAACACATAGAGCCTCAAACCAATCCTTCAGGTCATGGGAATGAGGTCTATAACTGTTACTGGTTTTTGGCATATCAAATATGACACGGGTAGCTTGCCAGGCTCTGATACATTTAAATAGAAAAAAAGTGAAAGCACAGGTGCTTGGGATCTACATAGAATTCATACCTCTGAAAGCCACAAGTAAGGACAGAGAGGTAAAACAGGGGGTTAAGCCACTTGCCTTGTAGTACCTGAGTAATAAATGGTACACCAGGTGGGGTGCTTATACCTATTTTGAATATATCTAATTGTTAATTGTTTTCAGGTCAATTTGTTTGCTATTTTGCTTTTATATAGTAGTTCTATAGATCAGGTATTATATGCATGAAGGAGTAGCAGAGATGTTGGGGGGGACCATGCTGTGCTGGGACCATGCGCGTTGGGGACTATGCTGTGTTGGGACCATGCTGTGTTGGAACCATGCTGTGTTGGGACCATGCTGTGTTGGGACCATGCTGTGCTGGGACCATGCTGTGTTGGGACCATGCTGTGTTGGGACCATGCTGTGTTGGGACCATGCTGTGTTGGGACCATGCTGTGTTGGGGACCATGCTGTGTTGGGGACCATGCTGTGTTGGGACCATGCTGTGTTGGGGACCATGCTGTGTTGGGGACCATGCTGTGTTGGGGACCATGCTGTGTTGGGACCATGCTGTGTTGGGGACCATGCTGTGTTGGGGACCATGCTGTGTTGGGGACCATGCTGTGTTGGGACCATGCTGTGTTGGGACCATGCTGTGTTGGGACCATGCTGTGTTGGGGACCATGCTGTATTGGGACCATGCTGTGTTGGGACCATACTGTGTTGGGGACCATGCTGTGTTGGGGACCATGCTGTGTTGGGACCATGCTGTGTTGGGGACCATGCTGTGTTGGGGACCATGCTGTGTTGGGGACCATGCTGTGTTGGGACCATGCTGTGTTGGGACCATGCTGTGTTGGGGACCATGCCGTGTTGGGGACCATGCTGTGTTGGGACCATGCTGTGTTGGGACCATGCTGTGTTGGGACCATGCTGTGTTGGGGACCATGCTGTATTGGGACCATGCTGTGTTGGGACCATACTGTGTTGGGGACCATGCTGTGTTGGGGACCATGCTGTGTTGGGACCATGCTGTGTTGGGGACCATGCTGTGTTGGGGACCATGCTGTGTTGGGGACCATGCTGTGTTGGGGCCATGCTGTGTTGGGACCATGCCGTGTTGGGGACCATGCCGTGTTGGGGATCATGCTTTGTTGGGACCATGCCGTGTTGGGACCATGCTGTGTTTGGACCATGCTGTGTTGGGGACCATGCTGTGTTGGGACCATGCTGTGTTGGGACCATGCTGTGTTGGGACCATGCTGTGTTGGGGACCATGCTGTGTTGGGACCATGCTGTGTTGGGACCATACTGTGTTGGGGACCATGCTGTGTTGGGGACCATGCTGTGTTGGGACCATGCTGTGTTGGGGACCATGCTGTGTTGGGGACCATGCTGTGTTGGGGACCATGCTGTGTTGGGGACCATGCTGTGTTGGGGACCATGCCGTGTTGGGGATCATGCTTTGTTGGGACCATGCCGTGTTGGGACCATGCTGTGTTTGGACCATGCTGTGTTGGGACCATGCTGTGTTGGGGACCATGCTCTGTTCGGGACCATGCTGTGTTGGGGACCATGCTGTGTTGGGATCATGCTGTGTTGGGGACCATGCTGTGTTGGGGACTATGCTGTGTTGGGACCATGCTGTGTTAGGGACCATGCTGTGTTGGGACCATGCTGTGTTGGGGACCATGCTGTGTTGGGACCATGCTGTGTTGGGACCATGCTGTGTTGGGACCATGCTGTGTTGGACCATGCTGTGTTGGGACCATGCTGTGTTGGGGACCATGCTGTGTTGGGACCATGCTGTGTTGGGACCATGCTGTGTTGGGACCATGCTGTGTTGGGACCATGCTGTGTTCAGGACCATGCTGTGGCTGAATGAAATGGAGGTACAGTGGAACCACACTGCAGAGTAGAAGTGGCTCAACCCAATGTCACCCCAAGTGACCCTTGTAGGCCCTGCTGGTGCACAAATGGCAAATGCACCTTCTCTGACAGAAGATACTGCTCTGCTGCCCTTGGAACTGACCGATTGTACCAACTGTGCCCTCAAACGGGCATTGTACACGTGCAGTACTGGCTTCGGGGATGCAGAGTCCAAGCACCCTACCAAGTGTGAAAGAGCAACCTCAGACATTGCCCATCCCTGCGGGGCCTTGACCTGGGCCTCCCCATCTCTGCTCTATGCAAGAAATGAAGGTCAAAGCTGCTGGCTTAAAAAAAATAAATAAAAGGCTTGTTTGGGCACTTGACTTGTACCCCATCACCACTCCTGGTGTGATCCCAGGCATTGCATACAGCCCCTCAAGCACCCCATTAGGAATGATACCAAGAGTAGAGCCAGGAGTAGCCTCTCTGTGGTAGCTGCTGCAGTGCTGCCTGTGGTCACGAGGTGGGGCTGCTGCTACCTTCCAGGTCTGAAGAGGAACCGCTGGGGTAAGGTAAGCTGACCCATTTCTAGGGAGATACCCAGGAAAATTCGGCCTCTCCAGGTCTCAGGGAGAGGAAAGGCAAAACTTGGTCACGCTGACAAAGACTGATGATTTTTTATTTTTTCTAGAAGAGCAAGGTGGTTCCTATCATTCCTTGAACAACATTCGCTTCAATGATGTGAAAGGAGAGAACACGGGCTTCTCCAGAGGGAAATAGGCGAGGAAAGAAGCACGGGAGACAAGCAAAGGGAGACAAGCGTGTTCAGTGAGAACATGGGGTGAAGAGCTCCAGACTCACGAACCTGTGACAGTCTTGTCAAGGGCCTGGAGGAGAGCACTCTCACCTCCGTAGGGTAAAGGTCCAACCTTGCCCCCCAACAGCTTGTCAGCATATTTGAAAAACCCAAGGGACTCTCCTTTGACAAGGACAGGGGGCACCTGGGAATGTGTTTTACTAAGCAAGTACACAGGACACCTGTCCAGAGATGCCCACTGCAGCATTCAATGCTCTACCAAAAGCCCAAAGTCCATTAGCTGGGCATTGTGGGGAGGTTTCCTGTCTCTGTCATGCCCTTCCTGAGGAGCACCACGAAGTTTTTAAAAAAAAATCACAGAGTCCTGTGGTCACAGCTGTGCTCTTGTACATGCTGCTCTCATCTCTAGAACCCCCCACCCCATTCACGTCTCTGCTTCCCTCTCGGAGCCCCCCACTGGGATGGTCACCTTAGCCCACCTGCAGTGGCAGTGTGGAGTCTGGCCCTTACTGTGCTAAGCCCTCTCCAAAGGCGTCAGCTGGACAGAAGCTGCCTCCCATCTGCCACCACTTGCAAACACACATTCTTCACTTTAGTGTAGTGATAGTCAGGGGTCAGGCACTCACCCTGGCTGAGCTCCCTGTCAGCTGTGAGACCCCAGTAGAGTGATGAGCTGCCGGCCTCCCTCTCAGGAAGTGCCAGTCCAGGACCAAGGACAGGTCTGGATAAGTTCCGGTTGCCTCTCAAGAGAGTACTAGTGGCACCGTTCAGCTCCTGGAGGGCTCTTATTCCGTGTTTGGGAATGAAACCCGTGCTTCTGCTGGACAGAACAGAAGATGGCCTGCAGCTGCTGCTCTGACTTCCCCTCGCCAAGGACCTGCTGGAGCCAATGGGGAGGCAGCAGGCATACATGGGCCCTCCGTGATATTGCTGAGTTGTTCAGTCAACCCACTTTACTCAAGGCTTTCCAGCCTTTGTGTTCAAGATGTTTGATTTGGAATTCCTTCTGCTGACAGTCAAGGCATTCTACCTCCTATCTTGATGAAGTGTGTGCTAGTCTATTCTAAAACATTCAGTGTCCCCGAATCTGTCCCTCATACAGGACCACCTTCATTCACATCACCAAGATAAACCTCTTCCCCTGCTTTGTCAAATAAACTTTGCTTTGAAAGTGTCAACGTGATGCCGCTCATCACACACCAGTAACAGAATCGTTTTACTCACCAGCCTCCTTCCTCTGCGGATTTCTTTCTTTACAGATGCCACATCAAAATTCTTATTGTCACTATTGGAGTCGTGACCCTCACATTCCACCAGTGCTGAAGAGTACAGCTGCAAATTAAGAAAAAATATCCAAGTATGCAAAGGAATGGAAAAGCTTTTAAATCAGAAAACAGAAAAAGGTCCTCATCGGGGGTGGAGGCGACTGGGAGTAGAACAGTGTAGCTGGGCGGTGTGAGCAGATCAAGGCCCTTTTCCTCGGCACTTGGCCAGAGGCCAGTCGCGTCTTACACTGCACGGCCTTTCAGGACAAATGGGGACAACTGGACAACTGGGTCCTAGGGGGAGCGGAGAGAGTGAAAGCCGCCTGGTCAGGGGTATGGTAGTCTGCAAAGAGAGAAAACCGCAAAGAAGAGGATAAAGAGGTCAAAGCCAATCCCTTCAGAGGCCATGCTGGCGCACCAACGAAGTGTGAAAACCTCTTCCCTGATCTCACCAGTTTTGCTTTTAGCTGTGAATTCTCCTAGGAATTAGGAGGTCAGTACAACACAGCTGGTTAGTGACATAAAAAGACAAAAAGGGAGAGCACAGCAGGTAGGGCATTTTCCTTGCATGTGGCCAACCCAGGTTTGATCCTGTATCCCATATGGTCCCCATATGGTCCCCTGAGCACTGTTAGGAGTAATTCCTGAGTGCGGAGCCAGGGACAACCCCTGAGCATAGCCAGGTGTGACCCAAAATTTAAAAAATTAAGAAATTTTTAAAAAATTAAATATTTTGAAAAAAGAAAAAGATGGAAAATCCTGGGGGTCCAGAAAATGGGTTAATGGCCAAAAAACTTGCCTGGCCAACTGCAAGTCCAAGAGTCCCATCCAGCATGACTCAGGCCCACAGACGCCATCTGCTGGCCCTGCCACTAGGGATCCCACGAACAGGGCAGAAGTTGGCTCAGTGGCTTTGAAGCACCCAGGGCATGTGAGGTTGAAAGCATTCTAGAGTTCATGGTAAAGGGAAAAAGGATTGGAAAAACCTAACACTCATTCACATGACTTAATGGTGACCTAGTCATGAATGGAATACTATTCTAAGCATTTACATTCTCTTTTATATTTCGGCAGCAGGGATGAACCCCTGGTTACACACTATGGCAGGTGCCACAGCTACATTCGCCCAAATGAATAAACCTCAGTAACCCACAGAATTTGAGAGACTATAATGTCCTAGAACAAGTGAGGCGATATATCAAACATTAAATATTTAAATATATGTGAGAGTGTGAGCGTAAAGTTTTTTTTTTTTCGTCACCACACCCGGTGGTGGTGCTCAGGGCTCAACCCGGCTCCGCACTCAGGGATCACTCCTGCCTGTGCCCTGAGGACCATATGGGGTGCCAGGGATTGAACCCTGGTGAGCTCACTACCTGCTGCATATCGCTCCAGCCTCAAGAAGATAAAATTTAATACAAGATAATATAAAACACCAAGTTTGTGATGGTGATCCCATCTGGGCAGAGAAAGGGGAAGAGAGAGGATAATAGTCTTTATTTGTTTAGTTTCAAAAAAATCAAGCTGATACAAACATCCTAATTTTATAAAGCTGGGTAAAATATTGTACGTGGGTATCTATTAATTTAAAATACTTAACTATTCCTAAAGTTTGAGGAACTGAAGTGATAGTACAGCAGGGAGGGCTGTAGTTTTTGTTTTGTTTGTTTGGGTTTTTTTTTTTATTTTTGGGTCACACCCGGCAATGCTCAGGGGTTACTCCTGGCTCTTCACTCAGGAATTACTCCTGGCAGTGCTCAGGGACTATGTGGGATGCCGGGGATCGAACCCAGATCGGCCGCATGCAAGGCAAATGCCCTACCCGCTGTGCTATCGCTCCGGCCCCAGGGCTGTAGTTTTAATCCCAAACACCCCATATGGTCCCGGAGTCCTCCAGGAGTGACCCTTGAGCACAGAGCCAGGAGTAAGCCCTGAGCACTGCAGGGTGTAACCCCAAAAAACAAAAAGCCAAAAGTTTATTGATCATAATTCTTTGTATACTTGGTTAGTAATGAAACTAAGGTGATAAGATTCGAAGGTTTAAATTATTTTAAAAGTTTATGAAACTCTTTAATTAATTTAATATTTTGCTTTTTTGGGTCACACTCGCCATGCTCAAAGGGTTACTCCTGGGTCTGCACTCAGGATTTACTCCTGGTGGTGCTCGGGGTACCATATGGGATGCCGAGGATTGAACCCGGGTCAGCCTCTTGCAAGGTAAACGCCCTACCAGAGGTGCTCTCGCTCCGGCCCTATAAAATCTTCTAAAAGTTATAAAAAATCCTCCCCCACACTCATCCATTGTTGGTGGGAATGCTGGCTGGTATAGCCTTTCTGAAAAACAATATGGACATTACTCCAAAGACTAGAAATTGAATTCCCATTTGACCCCAGCCATACCACTCCTGGGAATATACTCTGGGAAGCCAAAACTACGCAGCGTAAACACCATCCCTACTTTTATGTTCATAGCAGCATTATTCACAATAGCCAGAATCTGGAAACAACCAGAGTGCCCGAGAATCGATGACTGGATAAAGAAGCTTTGGTACATCGACATAATGGAATACTATGCAGCTATTAGGAAAAATGAAGTTATAAAATTTGCATATAAATGGATGGACATGGAGAAGATTATGTTGAGTGAAATTAGCCAAGAGAGAGACAGATACAGAATGACTGCATTTACTTGCATAACATAAATATATATGTACATATTATGATCCCAATATCCAAGGTCAAGTGAAACATGTATCAGTAGGTCTTGTCAAAGGTGGAAATTATTACAAACGTGTGGGAGTCAGAGGCTAGGTAAGACAGAAAATGGAACAGTGTGCTAACAATTGTCAAAAGTACTAATACCAACCTAGAACTGAGCATTAAATACAGGCAAAAGATACACATGACAAGCCTTTAATGTATGTTCTGTAATCCGTAGTCTGGAAGGGAAGGAAAAGAGAAAGAGAAAGGGAAAGAAATAAAGAACCTGCCATGGAGGCGGGCTGGGGAGGGGGAGGGAACCAGGGACGTTGGTGTGGGGATGGGCCTGGTGGAGGGATGGGTGCTGGAACACTGTATGACCAAAACCCAAATATGAACTTTGTAATTGTATATCTTTGTAATTGTATATCTCACGGTGGTATAATAAAATACTTTAAATATATATCCTCCCCCCAAATACCTATTCTGAAAGCCGAAACTGCAGTCAGCTCCTCTTTGCATGCAGAGCAACACTGATTGATGCTGACTGGGGACGTCCTTGATCCACCCCGGCTGTTCTCGCGAGACTTACCAGGCAGTTCTCGTGAGCTGCGATGTTCTCAGAGCGCGTGAAGTACAGGACGCTGAAGTCGAGGCCGGCGGGGCACAGGGCGCACGCCCTCTTTTCCATCATTTCTGCAGCCTGAGGCACCTATAAGTCACATCCCCATGAGACAGGGAAAGTGGAATTTCTTGGTCGTAACTACTCCTGTCTCAAAGCAGCAGGAAAAGGGAAAGCCCTTTGTATGTATCAACTCCCAAGAATTAAAATAAAGAATTAGGATTCAAGTGGAAAAACAACACACATATATAATGTGTATGTGTCGAGGGTCTTTTCCATACATGCTTAGCAGCCGGGGGCCACTTACAGCAGTGTGGAAACAAGAGGATGCAGTAGGGTGCAGGGGGCCCAGGGGCCACGGGCTACACCTGGCGGTGCTCTAGGGCCGTGTCATGCCAGACCTCAAGTGCCAGTCCTCGAGTGTGCAGAGCATGTGCTCCGGCCCCACTGAGCTAGCTCCTGACCCTTTTACATATTTTTATGGTTTAATGGGGGAAAGGAAGAAATTAATGCATTTGGCTGAATGCCTAAGCATGGCTCAGGAATTGGGGGAAGGGGTGGTGGAGTGGACGGCACACGTGGTGGTGTCAGGTGAAACTCCCGGAGCTCTCTACTTGGGGATACCTCTCTAGCAATGGTGGGGGACCACTTGGTGCCAGAGAGCAAATCAGGCTCCTGCAAGCAATATACCCCGAGAGCCTTAAACTCTCTCTGACCCAGGACCAGAAATTTAATCTATTTTGGGGGCTCTGAGGGTGGGAAATGGGAAAGGCTCACCCAGCTGTCCTCAGGGCTTGCTCCTGGCTCCATGCTCAGGGATCGCTCTTGGTATCCACTTGTGGTTTGGGGGGCTCGAACCTGCAGGCTGCAAGCAAGACAAGTGCCTTACTCACCTTCCAATGTCTCTGGCCCAGGGCACCAGGAATTTACAAAGTCTTTATAACACTGCCTTGCCCATAGTAAGATTTCTTTCTTTCTGTTTTTGTTTTCTTTTTGGGTCACACACCAGCAATACCCAGGGGTCTGAGCATTTATTCCTGTTACAGAACACAGAGCCAGTTATTCCTGGCTCTGTATTCAGCAATTATTCCTGGCAGTGCTCGGGGACCACATGGGATGCCAGGGAATTGAATCCAGGTTGGCCATGTGCAAGGCAAACGGCCTACCTGCTGTACTATCACTCAGGCTCCCAGTAAGATTTCTTTCTACTATTGTTTTTCTTTTTGGTTACACTGGCAGTTCTTAAGTCACTCCCAGAGCTGTTTAGGGGATGCGGTGATGGCAGCTACTGAACAGAGGCGCTGGCATATAAAGCATGCCGGCTCCAGAGCTATCCTGGGCCCCCTGAACAGAGGCTGTAACATGTAAAGCATGCATATGCTCCCTCCGGGGCCCTGAACAGAGGCGCTGGCATATAAAGCAGGCATGTGCTTGCTCGGGGCCCCTGAACAGAGGCGCTGGCATGTAAAGCATGCCGACTCCAAAGCGCTCCTGTGCCCCCTGTAGTAACATTATCATTACCAATCAATAAAATACATGTATTTCAGAAGTGGTGCTCTGGTTAACCATATGTTTTAAAACCTTAAATATCTGGCATCCATATTTCTCTTAAGTTACATATGTAAAATTTTGATGATTAAAGCAATAAGCAAGCAGGACCCAGAGTAGTATGGGGTGGGGGAGACACAGTACAGGCTTGCACAGAGACAATCCTGGTGACAGTCCTCACATATGTGAGCCCTAGCCTCACATATGTCCTCTGAGCCCTACCAGGAGTGACCCTTGAGCAGAGCCAGGAGTAAGACCCAAGCACCTTGGGAATGGTCCAGCCCCCTCCATAACCCCTCCCAGGAAATAAATAAACAAGGTAATTTAATTTAAATATGCTTTAATCTAACATTGCAAAGAACTAGGTGAAAAAGATAGTTGACAAGGAGCCGGAGCAATAGCACAGCGGGTAGGGTGTTTGCCTCGCAGGCGGGCAGCCTGGGTTCAGTACCCGGCATCCCATATGGTCCGGAGCACCGCCAGGGAGTAATTCCTGAATACAGAGCCAGGAGCACCCCTGAGCATCGCCAGGTGTGACCCCTAAAAGAAAAAGAGAGAGAAAGATACTTGACAGCAGGAAAAAAGGTTTTTTAAACAGTTAAGGGGAGAAAGGAAAGGAGTAAGAGCCTGGAGGCAGAGGGCAGAGGGCAGAGGGTCAGCAGATGCTGGGGCGTCAGTCCGGGAGATCCACTTGCCAGTCATGTGGTTTAGCATTGCTTTTCCTCTCCATGCTCACCTTCCTACTCATTCTGTGTTCTGTGAGAAACAATGCAGCTTCAGTTTACCGATGGAGAGAGGCCCTAAGCACTGCTCATGGGGTCCAGGGCCCATCAGTAATTCTTGGTCAATGAAGAATTGGCTGGAAGGGCCCAGGATCCGATGTGCCAGAGCCCTGCAGTACCAGGCGATGTTTGGGCCTCCAGGGCTGCCCCTGCAATGCAGGGAATGCTCTGGGGACCTATGTGGGTGTGGGAATGTGGTGTGGGAACGGAACAGGGCCGGGCACTCACCAGGCCACCCTCGCC
This sequence comes from Cryptotis parvus, assembly GCA_021461705.1. NCBI lineage: Eukaryota > Metazoa > Chordata > Mammalia > Eulipotyphla > Soricidae > Cryptotis > Cryptotis parvus. The sequence goes on from JAJIBD010004095.1 coordinate 89,760, forward strand.
ACTGTACTATCCTCCTAATACTTCTAACTTTCAAATTTTAGGTTTGAAACAAAATTTTATTTTTCCCTTTAATGCTATATGTTTATGTCCATTTTTTGGTATTTTGACCACACTTGACAGTGTTTTGGCGATACCCTGAACTTCTGGGAGTGTGGGCCAGTGGTGTGTGCACTTGGCCCAGCCACTGAGCTCTCTCTCAGAGCTGCTGAGCCATGTTTGACAGTCAGAAGTGGTTAATGGCTCATGTACTCTCTTAAGTCTTTTGTTCACCATGTAAGAATTGGTCCCGGTTGGGCTCAATGATTCAGGCCCTTGCCCAGTTAGTAACCTGCCCTAATGTTACCCCTGGTAATGTTACCAGGGCCCGCTCCTGACACTCAGTTTTACTAGTAAAGGTTGCTGTGAGGCTGGTTCAGTGGCTTGAAAAGAATCCAGACCAATGTGACTCTGTGAATGTAACCCCCAAAGCCTCGCATGTGCTGTATGATCAATCCTAAAGGCCTCACGGTTTGGGAGCTCCGAAGAGGGAGACTAAGGAAAATCACCTGATGTCTGTCTTGAATTGAAACATTCCAGGCCACAGAGGCCAGGACTGCTTCTTTAAAGATGGTGCTTATTAGGTCTGAATGATAGGACAGCGGGCAGGGCACTTGGCTGGCACGTGTCTAACCTGGGTTCAATCCCAGGGATCCTGTACAGTGCTCCGAACCTGGGCTCAGAGCCAGAACTGACCCCTGAGCACCACCAGGTGTAACCCCCAAATCACAAATCAAACCAAACCCAAAAAAGCTGGCATTTAGTTCACATTCAGGGCTTTCTTCTTAATGGGCAAGAAAAACAGAAAAATAGACTCCGGGCCTAGTTAGTAGGGATACTAATTCCTACAGGTTCATCGGAGGGCAGCGTGGGAGACCGGAGAAGTCTGTGGGGAAACACATGAGCCAGCACTCACTGGCAACCGAAGCATAAAGAACAAGTGAAGGTCTCTACATTTTCTACACATATTTTTTTTTTTTTTAAAGGTTTTTTGGGTCACACCTGTTGCTGGAGACACTTAGGGCTTACTCCTGGCTCTGCACTCAGGAGTCATTCCTGGCAGTGCTCAGGAGACCATAGGGGATGCAAGCAGTTGAACCCAGGCTGACTGCATGCAAGGCAAGCAGTCTACCTGCTGTACTATCACTCTAGACCCATCTATGCAGTCTTTCAGGGTGGATTATAATATTCCTTGGTATAGAAAAAATGCTTAGGGGCCAGAGTGAGAGAGGATAGGGCACTTGCTCCCAAAAATACGAAGAGCCTCAAACCGTTCATTCAGGGTCTTAACGAAGAAGTCTGACCATCTCGTAGTTGGGTGGCCCCGTGATCTTTTGACGTCCTGAGGGATCTAGTCAGTAATGGCTCTAGTTCAGCAATCATCAGAGATGTTTATTCTGTTGAGAGTGAAAGGAACATCTGGAACTAGTTTGTTTTTCATGAACATTGTTGAGATTCAGCTGTAGACCTATCTTTCCACATTCTCGGTCAAAGTCAGCCAGCATTTGTGCGCTTGGCTAATGTTTGGTATTATTAGAACAATGTCATCAGCGAAGCAGAGGTGGTGTAGTTGCCAACCATCTATCTTCACTCCCATTCCTTCCCATTCTAATTGTCGCATGACATTCTTGAGGGTGGCGCTGAAGAGTTTCAGTGAAATGATATCACCCTGCTTAACCCCTCTTTTGACATCAATGATCACTACCTTGTAGAATGGTGAGATCCTGGTGGTGAATCCGTAATACAGCTCACGGAGGATCTTGATGTCTTGGGTTTGAACGCCCTTTTGGCGGAGGGCTTTGATGACCACTTTGGTCTCCATAGAATCAAAGGCTTTCTTTAAATCAATGAACGTGAGACAGAGTGGCATCCTGAACTCCCTAAAACTTCAATGAGCTTGATTACCGTGTGGATATGGTCGATTGTGCTGAATCCTTTTTTGGAAGCCAGCTTGCTTGCCTGGTTGTCCTTCATCTAATGTTCTGCCAATCCTGTTTAGGATGACTCCAGTGAACAGCTTGTAGATGACAGATAACAGGCAGATGGGGCGATAGTTGCCAATATCGTAGATGTCTCCCTTCTTGAACAGTAGAACTGTCCTGCTGGTTTTCCATTGGGAGGTCACCTTGCATTCAGACAGGTAGTGTGTGAAGAGCCAGTGTATTGATGAGTACTGACGGCAGATTCTTCAGGTGTTCGGGTCTGACTTTGTTTGGACTGGGTGCAGTTCGCTTCTTTACTGACGAAATGGCATGCCGAATTTCAGAAGAGAGAATGTTGAGATCGGACGAATCCATCCTGCAGAATTTGATATATGGGCAGGTGGAAGTGGCTATCAAAGAGATCTGAGTAGAAGTCATGGATAATCTTCTCCATTGCCTTTCTGGAAGATGTGATAGATCCATCAGGACGTCAGAGGGCAGTCATATTGGTCTTATAGTTGGTGAAGGACAGGCAGGTGTTGCGAATGCTTTTCTCGGCTTTTGTTGCATCAGCCAGTATTGCTGCTCTTCTCTCTTTGAGGTCTTCCTTTATGGTTTCTCTGCACTGCTTTGCGAGCATGGATGTTAGCCTATGGTTGTCTGAGGCTCATGCCTTGCCACATTGGCGAACGAGCTCGAGAATTTTTGAAGACAGCGTCCTTTTTATAGCTTTCTCTCTCTCTCTCTCATTTTTTACACAATCACGGAGGTGCTGAACCAGTCGGTTGTGTTCTTCATTGATGTCATCAATGATGGCATCTTCCCACGTTACCGCAATGGTGCCAAAGAGTTCCCAGTTGGTGGTCATTCTGGGAATTCTCTTCTTAAACTTTTTAGCCCTTTCTCCCCATTCTGTGAAGTAGAATTTTGCACCGACGGAGACAGTGGTCTGATCCTGTTTGGAATTTTGGGATGACAGCAACATCAGTCAGGCAAAACCGTTGATTGAATATGATGTAGTCAATTTCACTGTGGAACTGTCCACCAGGAGATTCCCATGTCCAACGTTTCACTTCAGCCTTCTGGAACTGTGAGTTCCCATGAATGATCTTGGTGGACATGATGAACTCAGGTAGTCTCTCACTCTGTTCATTCCATTCTAGGCCATGGGTCCTGATGTGGAGTTCTCGGCCGATCTTTTCGGTCCTATCTTGGCATTAAAATCACCAACTATAATCTTGTAGAAGGTGCGATCTTCTTTATAGAACTCCTCCAGTTCCATGTAGAATTTCTCAATTTCTTCTTCCTTGTATGTGGATGTTGGTGCGTAGACAATGAAGACACCTCTTTTGTCACATGTTCTGAGGAACAGTTCTTCTCCGGTGTCAAAAACAGCGTGATGTGATTGACACCTTCTCGCCTCGGTCAGACAATGATGTCGTACTTGATCTTTCACATTTGCACCATCAGGTCCTCGATATAAGCTTCCTATGCCAGTGTACATGCATTGAAAGTACAGACAGTCATTTTAGTCCTTTGTTTTGGCAGCCTAGTTTAGCTCTGAGATTTTATCAGCCTCTCCTTGCTTATCCTTATTAGCACTGCCATATTTAGGGCACTTTCAGGGTCAGGGGGATGGAATCCATTGTTTTTACTGGTTTTGGCATATTGAATACATGTCGCACAGCTTGCCAGGCACTGCCATGCGGGCAAGACACTCAATAGCTTCGCCGGGCTCTCTGAGAGGGGCGGGAAGAATACACTTGGTAATTTACAGATGAATCAGCCGTGCACAACAGGGAGAGCTGGTAGCATCTCTGCTCGGTGTATCTGTTTCTCTGGTTCAAGCATATCTGGGCTTGAAATAGATTTCTTTGTAGGGTGGGTCTCTGTCAAGCCAGGCTTGAGATTGGCTTTCTCTCTTGGGTGGAGCTCTGATGTGGAGTTCGGATGATGAGAAATGCTGCCAGCACAGTGTGAGGGTTCCTCTGGATTCTTCTGAGGCTCTCTTGGGATGGTGGGCTGGGTCCAGAAGTCGCCTCTCCCTCCTGGATCCCTTGTGGTCAGTGGAGCACAGGGAGTGCAACAGGGAGAGCTGGTAGCAGCTCTGCCCAGTGTATCTGCATCATGTATAGCAGAATGAAACAAATCTGGCAAATGTTTGGTGGCTGAGATCTGTAAATGGCATCACCCTTCTACCATCCTTCTTCTCGCCCATTGTCAACCTTTAAAACGTGGGCACTCAAGAGGGGAGATGGTGGGTTCTGGTCCCACCCTGCCCCAATAAAGCCTCAGAAGGCAGAAAAAACTTCATGCACAGCAATCACAGACATTTTCAAGGCCAAACTCCATAGATCGTCAGAGCCCCACACAAGATAGAAGGCTATTTTAAGCCCAGGAATGCAGGTCACTGTGGCTAATCTCATCAGGCTTTCGTGAAGCTGGAGATGGGGGACCCTCCCCCACTTCTGTCCCTTCTGGAAGCCCTGGTGGCCGTACCCATGAACTGTTTCCAGTGCCAATGCAATCAGACTGACCAGCCATGATCCAGAGATGCAGACAAATGGCAGAGCTACTACCGGTTCTCCCCTTGGTGCATGACCATAAAGTCCTATATACTGGGTTTCCAGGTATCCTATCACATTTGATAGAATTAAGTATGGGGCATGCAATCACAAGTGTGTGGTTAGTATGTCTTTTATGTGGGAACATATCCTTAATTTCTTATACAGTGGGCTCAAATGGCCCAATGGGTCCATTGTGAGATTTAATAATCTTCATTGACTTTCTTCTAAGAATATATTCCTCGGCCATATTTAAAGAATTAGCTCCAACAAGCAATATAGAATAGATTATTCAGTGTATTCTTAGGATAGGCACAATCAGAGTTTGAGAAAAATTTGAAATAAGTGTTGTCCATAGGTGCAGTGGAGGTAGGTTTGGGGTTGATAGTAGAATCCTACTACGTGCTGGAAATTCAGAAAGTGAATGCAAGGACACAAATGGACCAGATTCGCATATAACAACCCAGAAAAAAAGTCATGACTTTTATGGGCTATAAAAGTCATATATATGAGCTTATAATGGTTAATATAATTCTAAGGGAGAAGGCATGGGGATGGGGGGGTGGGTGGGAACACACTGGTGGTGGATTAGTGTTGAATGATGAATGTTTCTAACAATTGTATTGTAGAAAAACTTTGTAAACCACAATGTTTAAATAAAGTGAAAATGTGGACACTGCTAAGGACCAGGCATGGGGTGGGAAACGAGGGTCTCTGGTGGCGGTGAGGACACATTGGTGGCGGGGCTGGTGCTGGAATATTGAATACCTGAAACAACTGTACTGTGAACAACTTTGTAAATCACAGTGTTTAAAGTTTTAAAAAGAACACCTAAAGATTAAAATCATGGGGCATGCCCCATGCCCCACGCTGGGACTCGCACGCGTGAGCCAACAGGCTGTTCTCGCTCCCTCAGAGGGGCCCATGGCCCAGTAAGTGCCCCAGAGACTGGCCATGGAGGCTCAGCCCCAGCTCAGCACGTGGTGAGGGTAACCAGCACCTGGTCATGCACCAAGGGGAGAACCAGTAGTAGCTCCTTAATTTCTTATACAGTGGGCTCAAATGGTCCAATGGGTCCATTGTGAGATTTAATAATCTTCATTGACTTTCTTTTAAGAATATATTCCTCGGTCATATTTAAAGAATTAGTTCCAACAAGCAATATAGAATAGATTATTCAGTGTATTCTTAGGATAGGCGCAATCAGAGTTTGAGAAAAAATTTGAAATAAGTGTTGTCCATAGGTGCAGTGGAGGTACACTGTAGCCATAGTGACCTGCATTCCTGGGCTTAAAATAGCCTTCTACCTTGTGGGGCTCTGATGAGCTGTGGAGTCCGGCCTTGAAAATGGTTTGAGGCTCTTCATATTCCTGAATCAACCAGATGCCATTGGGCTACATTGGCACGTGATAGGGTCCAATGGAAATGTTACTGGCGCCCGCTCGAGCAAATCAATGAATAACGGGATTCAAGTGATCAAAGATTAAAATTATATAGAAATTCAAGGACTCAGAATAGTTAAAAACTTTTTTTGAAAAAGTAAAAGGGGGAGGGCATTTGCCTAGCACACAGCTGACCCAGCCAGGTTCAATTCCCAGCATCCTCTGTGGTCCCCAGCCCCGCCAGGAGTAAGTTCCTGAGTACAGCAGAGCCGGAGTAACCTCCTCAGTAAATTTGCAGAGTACAACAGAGCACAGCCGGGAGTGATGCAAAAAAGCCAATAAATAAGTAAATAAAGAATGGTGCCTGCTATAGAGGCAGGCTGGGAGAGGGGAGGGAATTTGGGGACATTGGTGGTGGGAATGGGTGGGGCACTGGTGGAGAAACGGGTGCTGGAAAACGTATGACTGAAATCTAATCATGAACATCATTGTAACTGTATATCGCACGGTGGTATCACTTCACTTCACTTGTCTTCCCTTTAATCGATTTGCTCTAGCGGGCACCAGTAAAATCTTCATATATCGGGCCAGAGTGATAGCCCAGCGGGTAGGGCGCTTGCCTTGCACACGGCTGGCCTATGTGGCTATGTGGATTCGATCCCCGGCATCCCATATGGTCCCCCCGAGCACCGCTAGGAGTAATTCCTGAGAAAGAGCCAGGAGTAACCCCCTGAGCATCGCCAGGTGTGACCCAAAAAAAAAAAAAAAAAATCTTCATATGTCCTGTCGTGGTCTAATTTTTACTGATTTTTGGCATACCAAATACGATATGGGTAGCTTGCCAGGCTCTACCGTGCAGGTGGTATACTCTCAGTAGTAGGCTCTCGCCTCGTGCATTTACTAGAGATAACAGTGCTGATTCTAACTCCTGTGCCCGCAGCTGTCTGGTGGGCCCCACAGCAGTGGTTCTCCAGGGATGCAGGGGAGTGGAGAAAGCGGGAAGCCATGTCCATGCTCTTGCTCCTTTCCCAGGTGGCCCTGGTTGGAGTTGGAGGCTGCCCTGTCTCTGTGTGTTGCGGGGAGCACTGACTCGAGCCTGTCCAGAGCCAGGGTCAAAGAGCGTCACCAAGGGTTATCTTGACACTGCTGGTCCCTGCCACTGTGCTCAGAGGGCTGCACAGGTAATGGGGGAAATAAAAGATATTTTCAATTCACTTGTGAGTGGGACCCATTGGAAAGGCAGGGGCGTGGCACGGTGGGGGGCTGGCCTGAGACCCGAGCAGGCGCTGTCACCCTCGCACTCACCCAGGAGCCCCACCTCTGTCCGGGCCCCAAAATGCTCCTGACCTGCCCTGCCAGGGCCTCTGAGTGACCCCCTGTCTGTCCATCTTGAGTGACCCCTGTCTGTCCATCTTGAGTGACCCCATGTCTGTCCGTCTTGAGTGACCCCCTGTCCTGTCCATCTTGAGTGACCCCGTGTCTGTCCATCTTGAGTGACCCCGTGTCTGTCCATCTTGAGTGACCCGTGTCTGTCCATCTCTGTGTCCATCTGTCCTGCAGGTGCTGGTCACCCTCACCATGTGCTGAGCCGGGCTGAGCCTCCATGGCCAGTCTCTGGGCACTTACTGGGACCCCGTGGGGCCCCTCTGAGGAGCGGAGAACAGCCTGTTGGGTCACGTGTGAGTCCCACCGTGGGGCATGGGGGCATGCCCAGAGGCATTTCCGTCTCACGACAAGGGGGTGCACTGGTTTTGCAGCTGGCAAGCCCCCTTAGCAGGGGCGCCTCCCACTTCCTTTCTCTCAGTTCTGCTAGGGGCCCCCATGCACTCTGCCCCTGCACAGCGCTTTGAGGGGTTTTGTGGTCTGGAGCCAAGTGGAGTGGTTCCCCTTTTCTGCCAGGGAGGCCGAATCTGCTATTCAAGTGGAGAAGCTTTGAAAAAGTGGTGAAGAGGGAAGGGAGAGGGGCGAGAGCGGCTCGGAAGAACAGGCTCGAGGACTTGACTTCCAAGCCTATAGCTAAGAAGGTTCTAGCAGGAAAAGTGCTGGCGCTGGGCTTTGTTTGCTCGCTCCTCAGCTTTGGGGTTCAGGAATCTCCCTCACGTCATGACCTCGGTAGAGAGAGTCTCGCTCTAGAACTCGCTCCTGACCCAGTTCTACCCATGGCAGGGAGAGTCTCGATGTGAGAGTTCCTCTAGAGCTCACTCCTGACTCCAGTTCTTCTCGGCAGCAGTTCGACGGTGGTATAATGGAAAAAAAAAAAAAAACCCTTAAAATAAATAAATAATTAAATAGAAAATTTAAAAAGAAAAAAAAAAGTGGGCTCCCTGGGACTCAAGAAACATCCCTGAGCACCCTGCTGAGGCCGACCCCCTGGGTGCCTCTGAGGTTCCTGCCGGCGTGGGTGACCTGCTGAGCTTCCCTGAGCGTCCTCCGCATCCTCGGGACATGGGGGCGCGGAGGGGCATTTCCCTAACCTGACCACCACCTCGCCCCAGTCATCTCCATAGGGGGCAACTGCAAAAGGGTTGCTGGGAGCCCACTCGGGGCGGCTGCTCCCGGGGCCGTCGGGGACGCGAGCAGGCGCCGCGCCCTCCTCTCCCGCAAGGCCACGGCGACCTCGCGCCCCGGGTCTGGGACCCCCAACGGGCTCGGCGGGCTGTGGGGACCCCCTCGCGGGCTCCTGCACTCCGGTCTCCTCCTCCCCGAAAGCGCGGCCGACGCTCGCTTTGGACACTCACCGGTGGGGTGCAGGAATGTTCCCAGGGTGCCGCCGCTTCCTCGGGGTCCGCCGCCGGGTCCCCCATGGCCACGCGCCTCGGGGCCGGCAAAGGTTTCGCTTTCTCTTTCCCGAGACTTTTTTCCCGGTCGGCAGCGGCTTCCGGCTCCCGGTCACGGTGCCTGCGGGCGCTGCCCGGGCCTGGGTGCGGTTCCCGCGGAACGGAGGCTCCGACTGCTCCTGCTGGAGCTTCAATGGGAACCGAGGCCGGTGGCTTAACGCTGCACCCTCCGTGCAGCCCCTCTCCCCCCCTTCTCTCTCCCCTTCCCCCCACACCTCTCAGAATGAACCTACAGTCCTTAGGTTGCTTATCGCAAGTCCGTGGGGGACACTGCACTGTATAAGACGAGGTTTTCTGTGCACGGAACACACATATCTGACGATAATATCACTTGTACCACTTGTACATGTAACTAAGTTACATTGCAAAATGTGCCCCTCTAAAAGAAGCATGTAATTATTTGTTTGCAGAGGGAAAACAAGGGAAAGTTGTCAAGATCTGTGATTTGAGGTTTTAAAGAGGGTAGAGGGCAGTAACGAACCCGTAGTCCAGTTCTTGTTCTTTTAAGCGGGGCCTCAGAAAGGCTGAATCGGAATAAATAGTTGCTAAATAGTGAGGAAGTAGTTGAAGAGATTGGGGGGAAGAACTCTGCTCAGATTTACCTCAGATTTTTGTTTTGCTTTGAGCATACCCTGCACCGCACAGGGGCTTACTCCTGGCTCTGAGCTGAGGCATCGCCTGGTGGAGCTGTGGGACACGTGCAGTGCGGTTTGTAACCAGGCAAGGCAAGTCCTTTTTTTTCACCTCCGCTGGGGCAGTAATGGGCCAGGCAAGTCCTTTACCTCCCGCTGGGGATAACCCGGGCAGGGCAAGTCCTTTACCTCCTGCTGGGGATAACCCGGCAGGGCAGGGCAAGTCCTTTACCCCCCGCTGGGCAGTAACAGGCAATTCCTTTACTTCCTGCTGGGGATAACCTGGGCAGGGCTTGGCAAGTCCTTTACCTGCAGTGCCATCTGTCCAGCCTAGTGTTGAGTTTTGCCCTCCTAAGTCTGAGCAGACAGCTCCCATCACTGAGGAAAGCCTAACGAGACCAGAGACCAAAGGAAACAACAGGGGAACAAGTCCCCCAGTTCCTGAAGACGCAGCAATAAGGTATAGATCTGAACGGATCTATCTATCTTTTTACGGAAATAGTATCTTGAAAGAGTCGATGAACTGCAACTATGAACCAAATGATCCTGAATTAGAGGTAAAACCACAGATATCAAAGGATGTAGAGAGATGAGAACTCTAGAAATTAAAAATACAAGAACAGGGGCCGGAGCCATAGTCCAGCGGGTAGGGCGTTTGCATTGCACGGCTGGCCTGTGCTGGCCAGGGTTAGAAACCCGGCTTCCCATATGGTCCTCCCGAGCACCGCCAGGAGTAGTTCCTGAGTGCAGAGCCAGGAGTAACCCCCTGAGCATTGCCGGGTGTGACCCAAAAAGCAAATAAATAAATAAATAAATAAATAAATAAATAAATAAAAATTAAAAATACAAGAACAGAAAAATAAGATGTGGTAGGCAACCTCGGAAGATTAAGTCAAATCTCAAAGCAGAGCAAGAAGACGAGATAAATCAAGGGGGAAAGTAGGAAAATTAGAAAACCAAATCTGAGAACTAACACCTAGCTAATAGGAGTTACAGAAAAAGAGAAGTGATGGAGAATCATTGAATAGTTCAAGAAAAACTTCCTCTTTTTTCCTTTGGTGGTGGTGGTGGCGGGCAGCTGTGCCACACCCAGGGTGCACAGGGGGCTGTGCCTATCTTTGCTAGGAGTGAACACTGGCAGTGCTCAGAGATCCTATATAGTACCTCTAATTTGAATCATGTCCAAGGCAAGCTCCTTAACTCAGGTCTAGAACCTCTAGACAAAATTTTCATTTTGAAATATCCTGCCAAATACCCTGTGCATGGAATAAAAAATAAGCTTCCAGGAACTGAGCATTGGAACAAAGCAATGTTGTTAGCTTTAAGAGAAAGGGGAGGGCCGGGCGATAGCCCAGCGGGTGGGCGTTTGCTTGCACGAGGCCGGCCTGTGCCGGCCTGGGTTCGTCCCGGCATCCCATATGGTCCCGAGCACCGCCAGGAGTGATTCCTGAGTGCAGAGCCAGGGTAACCCTGAGCATTGCCGGTTGTGACCCAAACAAAAAAAAAAAAAAAGAGAAAGGGGGAAAAAAATCACATATATGAGAGATAACAGAACCACCTACTTCTTACATTCAGCCTGGAAGCCAGAAGTGAGAATATTTTCATTTATTTATTTGTTTGTTTGTTTTGCTTTTTGTGTCACACTCCAGAAATGCTCAGGAGTTGCTCCTGGCTCTTCATTCAGGAATCACTCCTGGTGGTGCTTGGGGACCATATGGGGTGCTGGGGATCGAATCCAGGTCAGCCGTATACAAGGCAAACACCCTACCCTGCTGTGCTATCACTCCAGCCCTGGAAGTGAGAATATTTTTACACTTTTCATCAGCAACAGCAGATTCCTTCAAAAATGAGTCTATTCAGGAATTCCTATAACCTTCAAAGTAAAAAACCAAGGGGCGGGCCAGAGCGATAGCCCAGCGAGTAGGGCATTTGCCTTGCATGTGGCCAGCCCAAGCTGTTCCGGGTTCCCCAAGCACTGCCGGGAGTAATTCCTGAGTGCAGAGCCAGGAGAAACCCCTGAGCATTGCCGGGTGTGACCCAAAAAGCCAAAAAAAAAAAAAAAAAAAAACCCAAGGGGCTAGAGCCATAATACAGTGAGTAGGACGTTAACCTTGCACCAGCTGACCCAGGTTGCATACCCAGCAGCCCATATGGTTCCCTGAGCCCTTCCAGAAGTGATCCCTGAGCTCAGAGCCAGGAGTTAATACCTGAGAACTTCACCAGAGCCACACACATCAGAGCAGCCGAGTTCAAGCCCAGATAGGCAGGTGAAAGTCACTGGGTATTTGTGGAGATGGAGCTGGGGCTCTCCTTCCCCTCTCTGTCCCATCCAGGAGGCCTGGTGGACCTGCCCACGAACTGCCTTAGGGCTATTGACCATCATGCAGAGACTCAGACACACAGGGAAGAACTGCCATTCAGCTCTCCCCAAGTCGCACAGCTGCAAGTAGCCTTGTGGTACATCAAACTAGTGGAACCAATCATGTTCTAGAAACTCAGAAAGTAAATTCAAGAGCAGAGGAAGTCAGAAAACCTCATGCAACGCAACCACAGTAGCTTTCTGGTTCAGACACCACAGCTGGACACAGCCTGATCCAAGAGAGAAGCCTAATTCAAGCCCAGGCATGAGGAACTCTGCGACTACACCAACCAGGTTTTTAGGGAGCCTGGACTGGGGCCACCTCCCACCACCTCAGCCCTCCACAAAGGCCTTGTGGCCCCACCCAGAACTGCTGCTGGGGCTCTTGGTCAGACACCAGTTATTCAGGTGCATGGTGGAGTCTCTGCCTGCCCACCCTGTGCTAGACTGATGGGGTGTCTTGGGGTGGGGACAAGTTTTTTTCTCCTTAGCCTGTTCTCCGCCAGGTACCCAGAAGTCAGAAAACCTTGCGCAACACAACCACAGTCATCCTCTAGTCCAGACTCCACAGCTGGACACAGTTTGATCCCCATCGCGTGCAGGCACCTGTGCGATATCTTAAAACCTGGTATACCAAAAATGTGTGGGAGAAAGAGCCTAGGTAAGGCAGAGAAGGGAACAATGTGCTGATCACTTGATCACTTGATCACTTGAATCCCATTATTCATCGATTTGCTCGAGCGGGCACCAGTAACATTTCCATTGGACCCTATCACGCGCCAATGTAGCCCAATGGCATCTGGTTGATTCAGGGATATGAAGAGCCTCAAACCATTCCTTCAGGGTATTTACAAGGAAGTCTGACCATCTTGTAGGTGGGCGGCCACGTGATCTTTTGACATCCCGTGGGATCCAGTCGGTAATGGCTCTAGTCCAGCAGTTGTCTCCAAATCGCATTACATGTCCAGCCCATCTGATTTTCGATGCCTTGGCAAACGAGACAGCATCCCTGATTCTGGAATAGCAACGGAGGTCAGAATTCCGGATTCCTTCTCTCACTTGAGTGAGGCGTGATATTCCAAGCATAGCTCTTTCGATTCCTCTCTGGGAGACCCGAATAGCATTCTCATCCTGCTTTCGTAGGGCCCAGGTCTCTGAGGCATATGTTAATGCAGGGAGAACGGTGGAGTCAAAGAGATGTGCCCGGAGCCGGAGGTTCTTTGTCCTTTTAGCTATTTCTTCGATGCCTTTGAAGGCATTCCATGCCGCTCTCTTCCTCCTGCGCAGCTCAGGTTTTAGGTCATTCATCATGTTGATTTCTCGACCTAGGTACACATAACTGCCGCATTCAGAGATGTTTATTCCATTGAGAGTGAATGGGGCCTCTGGAACAAGTTCATTCTTCATAAACATTGTTTTCTTTAGATTCAGCTGAAGACCTATCTTTCCACATTCTCGGTTGAAGTCAGCCAGCATTTGTGCCGCTTGGCTAATGTTTGGTGTTATTAGAACGATGTCATCAGCGAAGCGAGGTGGTGTAGTTGCCGACCATCTATCTTCACTCCCATTCCTTCCCATTCTAATAGTGTGCTGATAATCATTGAAAATGATGATACCATCTGAGAACTGAGCATTGAATACAGGGGAAAATATACTCATGATAACCTCTAAATGTATGTATTAGAATCCACAATGTGTAAGAAAGGGGAGCGAGGAGAGAGAGAGGAAGAGGAGAGGAAAAGAGAGAGAGAGAGAGAGAGAGAGAGAGAGAGAGAGAGAGAGGAGAAGATAAAGAATCTGCCATGGAGGCAGGCTGGGGGAAGGGGAGAGGGAAGTGGGGACATTGGTGGTGGAAAATGGGCATGGACATGGGTGGAGGGATGGGTGCTGGAACTCTGTATGACCAAATCTCAAACATGAACATCTTGTAATTGTATATTTCACAGTGGTATCACTGTATCACTGTATTACTGTCTCCCCTTTGTTCATCAATTTGCTCGAGCGGGCACCAGTAACATCTCCATACATCCTTTCTAGTATAGTCCAAGGGCATCTGCTTGCTCCAGGGACAGGAAGCAAACAGGAATCTGTTTGCTTCCTGACCATTCTTCAGGTCATGGAATTGAGGTCCATGATTGTTACTAGTTCTTGGCATATCAAATAAAACACGGGTAGCTTGCCAGGCTCTGCTGTGTAGGTGGTATACTCTCAGTAGAAGGCTCTCATCTCGAGCATTTACTGATGAAACTTAAAGGGGAAAGATCAGGTTTTCTTGGGCGGAGCTCTGAGGAACTATGGAGTCTGGATGTTGAGAATGACTGACCTCATGATGTGTGGTTTGCTCTGGCGTCTTGCTAGGCTTACTGGAATGACGGGTATCAGTTAGAACCTGCCTAGAACTGTATACAGTGTATAAATGTGAAAGATCCTGGGAAGGGCCTGATTCTAAAATCAATACTATCTAAGAATGTCCCAGACCCACAGAGCTGTGGGTCTGGCATGGGTCTCTCTTCCGGGTAGCCGGCATGGAGGTGGAAGAAAGGGAAGAGGAGCCCAAATCTCCGCCTCCAAGTCTGGCCAGCATGTCCCCCCCACACACACACGTGTGAGCGAACCCTTGGAGCAATGTTGGACTCGGCCAGGGACTGGCTGAGCCCCTTACCAGTAAAGGGCTCACGGTGGTATAATAAAATATTAAAAATAAATACCTGAGCACTGCCACATGTGGTCCCTCAACCAACCCTCCCCAAGCCTTTCCTCTCCCCAGAAAAAAAAACAAAGTAGAAAACAAGTAGAAGGGCAAAATAGCATTTTCAAACATGCAATGTTTTAAAATACTTACTTTTCCTTTTCAAAAACTACTTTCCTTTCCAAAAACTCCTGTAGGATATACTTTCCCAGTATGTGGAAGTAAACAAAAATAAAATTCAAACAAACAAAAAGGGAAATAATGGGACTAAAGTAGATGGAGAGAGACTCACAGACATGGGGCAGAGCTGCTACTGGCTCTCCCTGTGCCCAGCCGCTCACGAGGCGCCCGGAGGGATGGCGGGTTCTAGCCCTGGCCCGCCACCCAAGCAGAGCCTTGCAACAAGCCAGACGACCCCCCCACACACACACTCCATGAGGGCCTCCATTTTCCACATCCAGACTTCCCCCTCCACAGAACTCCACCCAGCAGACCAGCCTATCACAGCCCGGCTCATCAATAAATGCTGGATTTAGAGATGACTACAAGAATATGCTACCCACACGGCAGAGCCTGGCAAGCTACCCGTGTCGTATCTGATATGCCAAATACCAGTAACAATTATAGACCTTATTCCCATGACTTGATGGAATGGTTTGAGGTTCTTTATGTTACTGAAGCAAGCAGCTGCCCTTGGGCTCTACTTGCATGAGACAGGACATGTGGAGATGTTACTGGTGCCCGCTCGAAAGCAAATCGATGATGAACGGAAGACAGTGATACAGTGAAAGTAGATGGATCTGAAGTAATAGAAACAAAGGCCATCTCTGTGTACTGAAGACAATGAGCCAGTACAGTCTGAACAGAGCAGGTCAGGGCTGCCACAACAGCGCCCTATACACTGAGGCCATCTTCACTAAGGCACTCCCTTGAACTCCTACAGCATTACTGCCAACTCACGGACTTCCGCCATTCTTACTGAAAGGTTGAGCGGAACCACTGTGACTCCATCTTGAAGCACTAATTTACAGCCTAGAAAGAAAAACATGCGAGACCCCAGGACATCAACATAAAATGCACTGATAACATGGATGATTCAAGTAAGTGTATGAAGTCAAGTGTAACCTTGTTCTTGTTTTATAACAAATGACATGCTAACTACTGGGTTCCCAATTTACTATTGTACTTTAAAAAATTATTATACCACAGTGAAACATACAGTTACAAAGGTGTCAGGGAAGCCGCCGGGGTCTCCGACAATGCCAGGACAGAGATTCTCTTCTACCTCCGAGGACGCCGGGAGAACAGATGAAAACTCACGAGTCCGGTGCAGTTCCAAAAAGGCTTTTAATAGTACAAAAGCTCTTCCACAGCACTCCAATATAATGAACAAACTCTAGCCCTGGTCCAAACTTAGACCATACAAAAGAGCCTAAGTCTCCCACCAAAGAGAGAGAGAATCTCACCTGAGATGAGTCCTACCCAGAAGAAGGAGCAAAAAGACCAAAGAGCAAAAGGCCAAAAGCCAAAAGCCAAAAGCCGCAGGAGCCAAAAAGCCGAAGGCTGAGGAGCCAAAAGCCAAAAGCGAAAAGGCCTCAAGTCAGTCCCCTTATACTGACTTGGGACCTCAAGTCAGTCCCCTTATATACAACAAAGTAATCCAGGGAAGGTCCTGTCAACAAAGAACCCTAAACAAATGTAGAAGGGCAGTGCTACACCCTATTGCAGGTATAAACAAAGGTTATGCCAAGGCTAATCCTGAGATTATCTCTTATGTAAAACACTGGAGAGAGAGAGAGAGAGAGAGAGAGAGAGAGAGAGAGAGAAAGGGCTGATATAAAGTAATACATCTTAATTTCATGAGCTTCATGTGATCTAGATGGTACCCATAATGTCCTTCTCATTATCTGTACCAGGGTGATTCTGAGTATCTTGTTCTCGTGTACTGAAAGGGTCACACTCGCCTGCTTAGAGCAAACAACTATGATCCTTCCTATAGTCTTCCTATAGTCTCAACGTAGCCAGGGTGGTAGTCTCCCTGGTAAATTCTAACTGTCCCACGCTGGGTGCAGTGGGTATAAAGAGGAGCTGTGCCCAATCTAGAAAACATAGAAATCTTAGTAGATGTATAAGTCAGAAGTTATTCAGTCAAGGTGACTTCTGTAACTGAAACACCCTCTAGCAGTGTTTACATAGAAGAGAGATCTAATTAGAACGAACCTTGGCTTAAATAGATTAAGCTGGGAGTGGGCAAAACAACAAAGCTCCCAGATTAGCTAGATCTGTCATCCAACACAAAGGTGTTCATAATTGGTTCTTGGTAATACAGTATTCCAGCACCCATCCCTTCACCAGTGCCTCATCACCACCACCAGTATACCCACACCCTCCCGCCCACCCCCAGGCTGCCTCAGTAGCAGGTACCTATCCCCCTTTCCTCTCTTTCTCTCTCTGTCTCTCTCTCTGTCTCTGCATCTCTCCCCCCCTTCTTTTACACATTGCGGCTAGCCCTGCAGACATTTAGGGTTTATCATGTAAGTCTCTTTGTGTATATTCAATGGTGAGTTATAGTCTGACATTACCATTGCCCACACTCAGTAAAACACTGGTATATATTTATATCCCATTAATGAATGCAGTCATTCTATATCTGTCTTTTCCTTCTGACTAATTCCACTCAGCATGATAGTCTCCATGTCCATCCACTTGCAGGTAAATTTCACAATTTTGTCTTTTCTGACTGCTGCATAGTATTCCATCGTATAGATGTACCACAGTTTCTTTAGCCAGTCCTGTGTTCTCGGGCACTTAGGTTGTTTCCATGTTCTATCTATCGTGAAAAGTGAAGCGATGAATAAAGAAGTACAGATAGTGTTTCTGCTATGTATTTTTCGGTCTCTAGTGTATATTCCCAGGAGTTAGATTGCTGGATCAAATGGGAGCTCAATATCTAGTTTTCGGAGGAATGCCCATATTGTTTTACAAAAAAGCTGGACCAGTCGGCACTCCCACCAACAGTGGATGAGAGTCCCTTTTTCCCCACATCCATGCCAGCACCGGTTGTTCTTGCTGTTTTGGATGTGTGCCAGTCTCTGTGGTGTGAGATGGTACCTCATTGTTGTTTGATTTGCATCTCCCTGATGATTAATGATGAAGAGCACTTTTTTCATATGCCTTTTGGCCATTCAAATTTCTTCTTTTTTGGAAGCTTCTGTTCATTTCTTCTCCCCATTTTTTGATGGGGTTGGCTGTTTTTTTCTTGTGAAGTGCTACCAGTGCCTGCTATATCCTGGATATTAACCCCTTGTCAGATGGGTATTGGGTGAATATCCTTTCCCACTCTGTGGATTGTCTTTGTATCTTGGTCACTGTTTCTTTTGAGGTGCAGCTTTTCAATTTTATATAATCCCATTTGTTTATCTTTGCTTCCATTTGCTTGGTCAGTGGTGTCTCATCTTTAAAGACTTTTAGTTTTGATGTCGTAGAGCTTTTTTCCTATGTTTTCTTCAATGCACCTTATAGATTCATGTCTGATGTTGAGATCTATAGTCCATTTTGATCTGACTTTTGTGCATGGCGTTAGAAGGTGGTCTAAGTTCATTTTTTACACGTAGCTGCCCAGTTTTCCCAGCACCATTTGTTAAAGAGGCTTTCTTTGCTCCACTTAATATTTTTTGCTCCTTTATCGAAGATTAAGTGGTTGTATATTTGAGAGTGTGTTTCAGGATATTCAGTTCTATTCCATAGGTCTACGGGTCTGTCTCTATACCAGTACCACACTGTCTTAATTACAACTGCTCTGTAGTAGAGCTTGAGGTTGGGGAAAGTGATGCCTCCCATCTTCTTTTTCTCAAGGATTGCTTTAGCTATTCATGAGGGTTTATTATTCCATACAAATTTCGGAGTTTGTTTAGTTTCTTTGAAGAACATCATGGGTATCTTTTATAGGGATCACATTGAATCTGTATAAAACTCTAGGGAGTATTACCATTTTGATAATGTTGATCCTTCCAATCCATGAGCAGGGAATGTGTCTCCATTTCCTCAGGACCTCTTTTATTTCCTGAAGCAACGTTTTGTAGTTTTCTTTGTAGAGATCTTTTACTTTCTTTGTCAAACTGTTTCCTAGGTATTTGATTTTCTGCGGCACAACTGTGAATGGGATAGTTTCTTTAATATCCCTTTCTTCTCTTTCGTTGTTTGCATATAGGAAGGCCATTGACTTTTGGGTATTGATTTTGTACCTTGCCACTCTGCTGTAAAAATCTATTATTTCTAGGAGTTTTTGGTAGAGAATTTAGGGTTTTGCAGGTATATCATGTCATCTGCAAATAGTGACAACTTGGCTTTTCCCTTCCTACCCGGATGCCCTTAATGTCTTTTTCTTCCCTGATTGCTATGGCAAGTACTTCCAGTACTATATTGAATAGAAGTGGTGAGAGAGGGCAGCCTTGTCTTGTCCCTGATCTTAAGAGGAAGGCTTTCAGATTTTCCCCCATTGAGAATGATGCTTGCTGTGGGCTTGTAGTAGATGGCCTGGATTATATTGAGGAAGGTTTCTTAAATCCCCATTTTACGGAGTTTTTAATCATGAATGGGTGTTGAATCTTGTCAAATGCCTTCTCTGCATCTATTGATATGATCATATGGTTTTTATTTTTATTGATATGATGTATTATGTTGATTGACTTGCGGATGTTGAACCATCCTTGCATTCCCGGGATGAATCCCACTTGGCCATGGTGTATAATCTTTTTGATGACTCTTGGATTTTATTTGCTAGTATTTTGTTGAAGATCCTAGCATCTGTGTTCATCAGAGAGATTGGTCTGTAGTTTTCCTTTTTTGTGACATCTCTGTCTGCTTTGGGTATCAGGGTGATATGTGCTGCTATTGCTTTGGCTTTTGCTTTGGCTTAGAAAACAGGCCAACTCGAGTTATGTTTCTCCTTATGTTTTTCTTTGAATTTAAGTTTGCATGGGTTATGATGAGAATAGTGGCTATATAATCTAAAGTTTCCCTTTACTCGAGGTCTCGCTGGGCCTGCGCACCTAAACTCCAGCTTACTGACTTAATAAACTCTGCTTGCGTTTTGCATTACTGGCTGGATTCTTTGAAATTCCCTAAGGACTCGCAACTCTGGACCCTAACACTACTATGCCCATAGGTTGAATTATACTTTTTTGCTCCTTAACTTTTTGAGTGGTTAATTGATTTTCGCCTCATCCAATAGTTATTAAAAAATTAAACTGGGGACCAGGAAGACAATTCAGGGCATTAGGAGTTTGGTTCATATGAGGTCAATGGAGTGTCAGTCAGTCAATGCCCGGCACTGCCACGAGCAGTAGCAAACATTCTGGCACTGCTTGGGTGTGGTCTAGCCCTCTGAGAGAGAAGGAAGAAAATTAAATTTGTTCTAAACTTAGATGCTTTTGTTTGAAAGGTAACTAACTTAACTTACAATGAAACTCATAAAAAAAAATGCGACCTCTTGAAAGCCAGAACACTGAGTGACTCCTGAGCTAGTGTTCAGGTCCTGGTTCCAGGCGGGATTTCCTGGCCTGCAGGTGTGTGTCTCTGTAATGCAGCTCGTGCTTGGATTCTGGTGATTCCCACTCCTTACTGCTTGGTGATAAGGGCTTGGTACCCTATAGCAAAGTAATTATTTTCCTTGCAAAGTAATTTTTTACATCAAGCCCTGGAAATTCCAAGAGTCAGTTTCAGCTTTGGCAGCTTGGTAGAACTTTTTTTTGTTTAAGTAAAAAAATCTTGCTTCAGAAGATCCCTTTTAGGCCTAAATAAATTTTGACTGATTTGTTTTTTTTTAATGATTTATTTTAAACACTGTGATTTACAAAGTACAATTTTTTTTTTTACAATACAGTTGCTGGAAAGATTCATCATTCAGCACCAACCCTCCACCAGTGTGCTCCACCACCACCAGAGACCCGCATTTTCCTCCCACCCTCTATCTCCCTCCCGATGCCTGCTCACTTAGCCAGCATCAATTATGTTGATCCTTATAGCTCATATAAGGGAACAGTAATGATAAGGTCATGCTTTTTTTTTTTTCTATGCTGATGTATGGGTTTCTGGCCAGTTTCTGTTCCTGGATTCACTTTCTGGGTTTCCAGAACACAGTGGTTTTCTACTGACAATCCCAGACACACCATCACTACAGCTACTGACACTTATTTCACATTTATCTTGTCTATTTGAGCTTTTCCTATTTATACACTGAACAATCCATTCTATATTGGTTGTTGAAGCTAATTCTCTAAATGCGGTCAATGACTTTTGTGTTGGACAAAAGTCAATGGAGATCTTAAAATCTCCATTGTGCCATTTGAGTCCACTGTATAGGAAATTACTGAGGTGGTCCCCCAGACCACACTTCGTGCCCACACACTTCGTTTCTAGAAAATGTGATGGGATACCAGTTAAATATACTAGGTTTTGAGAGCAACTGCGCGCCATGGGGGATACATGGGATCCCCATGTACGTACCAGTCTGTTACATTTCTGGGTGGGCCCACCAGGCCTTGCCAGAGGGCATTGAGTTGGGGGGGGGCGCCCCAGCTTCAGCTCTCCAGGAAACCTGGTGGATTCGGTCACCTAGTCATGCATACCTGATCTTGGAGACTATTCTTTTGGGTGTGGCTCTGCCGAGTTGTCAAATTTTGACTGATTTCAAGGTGCCTTTTTCTTATGACTTGACTCTAGTTAGAACCCTCCCCCAAAAAAATATCCAATGTCTCTAGACACTCATTCCTCTCATTTGCCTATGTTGTACTGAAAGAACAGAGAATCTGTATCTGAGAGTAGCATTAACCTTCCCTGGGAGAGTTCCTCCACCCACCACTCTAGGCACATAAAGGACAGTCTCACTGACTCAGATAGAGCTTCAGCAATGAAGGTAATGTACAAGTTTGGTTTTCACATATTCTGCAGACTCTATTCACCTTATGGCTCTATAATGGTATATTTTTTTGCCAGGAATTTAACATAAATATATCTTGCGGTTGAAGGTATTAAATTGGGCCCTTTCAGGGCATGAACTAAAAAAATAAAATTACAGAAGCAATTAAGAATGGTTGAATTTGGGCTAGAGCGATAGTACATGTAGGATGTTTGCCTTGCATGTGGCTGACCCATATTCAATCTCTGGCATCCCATATGGTTGGTCCTTAGCACCTCCAGTAGTGATCCCTGAATGCAGAGCTAGGAGTGACCCCTGAGTACCTCCAGGTGTGGTGGTCCCAAAACAAAAACAAGACCAAAAGAATAATTGAATTCAAGCTCTTTATAATTTACAAATAAGTTACAAACTGTACAGTGGAATATCATATAAAATACACTTTTACTCACTGAAGTTAAATAACAGTAAGAATAAAGAGATATTCTAAGTATATGAAAGTCTGTATTTTGTTCGTTGCATTTCTAAGTCACAAATTAAGCCCCCAAAACAAGGGAAAACTGAGAGGAATTCTTGTCAGACCAAGAATGAATTCCAGTTTGAGGGTACTTTTACATGGCTCTAGTTTCACTTGATAAGTTCACTTCACCAGCAGGCAGTGACTACATTCTTATAATATTTTTTCCTACACTTATTAAACCCACATTGGCAGAGAATTTCTTTCTCAGGCATAGTCCCAGCTTCATAACCATAATCCCATGTTAATTCTGTTCTTGCTTTCACGCACCTAGGAAGTAGAAATTGGAAAACAATTAAAAAATTTAAACACAATATAAAGTTACTCCTGGCAGTGCTTGGGGGATCATAGGGGATTCTGAGGATCGAATCCAGGTTGGCCTTGTGCAAGCAAATGCCTTACCCACTGTACTATTGCTCCACCCCAGATATGTTTTATAAATTAAAAAAAAAACAACTAGCGACCTGAAAGTGTGAATTAAAGCAAACTTTTCAACTTTGGTCCACAGATTTGAGTGGTAGGGTGGAAAAAGTAAGCTGGCTCCAGGGTTAAAGAGATAGTATAGTGGGTAGGGCAGTTGCCTTGCATGGGGCCAAACTGGGTTCCACCCCACAACCCAGCAACCAACATAGTCCCCTGAGTCTCAAAAGGAGTGATCCTTTATCTCAGAGCCAGGAATAAGTCCTGACCACTGCTGGGTGTGACTCAAAAGCAAACAAGCAGAAAAAGTGGTAGGGGAAGTTGTTGAAAGGGTGTCATGGGCTCCTGTGGCACTGGCATTTTGGTGGTAGTATGGTGTAGTAACATGGCAAACATTTACTCTCTTGTAAGCTAATATTACTTTCGGTAAAAAATAAATTAAAAAATAATTTAAAAAAATATTGTATTATACCACTGTGAGATATACAATTACAAAGATGTTCTTGTTTGGTTTTCGATCATACAGTGTTTCAGCACCCATTTTTAAATCTCAAAGGTACCTAAGCCAGACGACCCCGACTCCATGAGGGGCCTCCATGTTCCACATCCGGACTTCCCTCTCATCAGAACTCCACCCAGCAGACCAGCCTATCACAGCCCAGCTCCTGCAGCCCTATGCGGCCGGCGTGGTTCATCAATAAATGATGGATTTTGAGATGAATACAAGAGTATGCTATCCACACGACAGAGCCTGGCAAGCTACCCGTGTCGTATTTGATATGCCAAATACCAGTAACAATTATAGACCTCATTCCCACGACCTGATGGAATGGTTTGAGGCTCTTTATGTTCCTGGAGTAAGCAGGTACCCTTGGGCTCTACTTGCATGAGACAGGTCATAGTGAGATGTTACTGGTGCCCGCTCGAACAAATCGATGATGAATGGGAAGACAGTGATACAATGATAAAGTTACTGAGAATAACTGCAAGATAACTACAAGATGAACCAAACTAGAGGGTCACTAATTTTCATAAAAACATCAACCACCTTAAAAAAAAAAAAACTATGATTATTCTCATTCCCTGACACCTATTGATTAGGGGGTGCTCTTTTATTAAGACTATTTGGGACCAGAGTGATAGCACAGTGGGGAGGGCATTTGTCTCGCACATGGCCAACCCAGGTTCAATCCCTGGCATCCCATATGGTCCCCCAAGCATCGACAGGAGTAATTCCTGAGTGCAGAACCAGAAGTAACCCTGAGCATTGATGGGCTGGATCCAAAAGGCAAAAATAAATAAATAAACTTAAAAAAAAGAATATTTATTGAGGTTTATTTCAAATCTACTATAACATCCTAAGAAAACTATGTCAGTAGCTGTGGGGAAGGAGAGCCTGGTGATATGATGAGTTTGCACTGTGGTACTGGGGGACAGTCCTCACTTAGGAAGAGGTAATATTTGATGTCACTTCTCCCCTGAACTGAACTGGGTGAGTCCTGTCATTCTTTTCTTTTCCCTTGGCCTTTTTGGGTGATACCAGGACTAATACCAGAGATTATTCTGGCTCTGCACTCAGGAATTACTCCTGGTGGGGGTCAGAGGACCATATGGGATTCTGGGGATAGAACTTGGGTTGGCTGTGTGTAAGGTAAATGCCCTACCTGTTGTACTTTTTTTTCTTCTTGGGTCACACTCAGCAATGCTCAGGGGTTACTCCTGGCTCTGTACTCAGGAATTACTCCTGCAGTGCTCAGGGGACTATATGGGATGCCGGGGATCGAACCTGGGTTGGCCGCATGCAAGGCAAATGCCCTACCCGGCCGTGCTATCGCTCCAGCCCTACCTGCTGTACAATTGCTCTGGCCTGAGTCCTGTCATTCTTAACCCTTTCAGGCATTAATGCTAAGAGAAATTAATAATTAAGAGGCTGGAGAGATACTACAAGTAAGGAGTTTGTCTACCACGTGGCTAACCTGAGTTCAAACCCCAGGGTATCATATGGTCCCCTGAGCACTGACAGGACTGATTCCTGAGTGCAGAGCCAGGTGCAAGCCCTGAGCACCACTAGGACAAAAAACAAACAAATACAAAATTAAAAGTGTGCCTATTTATAATTTTTGTTACTAGAAACAGTTTGGGATAATCAAGATTTTGGTGTGTTCCAGATATTAGAGGTTAACAGTACTTGGTTGCTTTACATATTTTCCTATTGTTCTTTTTAAAGCCACAACTTGAAAATTAAACCATAAAATTCAAACCTGTTGGTGAAGAAAGCCATCACTGGAAAATTTCTGTCATGTGTTTCTACAAAAAACATTTTGCACCAAAAGATTTGGGCAACAACTGTGCTGTTAAAAAAAATCAAACACAGAGATTAGACACTAAATAAAACTTTGATGCCTTATTCTTCGAAGCATGAAAATCTCATTTATTTTTCTTTCTATACTTTTTGGGAGTTTATCTGGAAGACATCATTACAATTCTGTCAATACCAGGAAACTGTTCAGAACATCATGTTTTATAATTATAAAATTGTAATTTTATCTTACTGATAGAAATGCAAACGTTATAACTCCATATAGAAGATAAACTACTGACATTATTATTATAAATGCATTTATAATTTTATTTAATAATTGCATTACCTGGTAATGCATTCTACAGATAAATCTGTACGTATATCTATGTATAAGATTATTCATCAAGCATTGTTTATAACAAAGAGTTTAGAAATAACTTAGATGATAGCAGACTGGAAAAATAATCTTTGACATATCCACACAATGAAATTCTACATAACTATAAACTAACATATGAGCAAATAATGAAGAATTCTCTGTACTCTGGGAACAGATCTCCAGCCAGGATGTACCGGCAGTATAAAAAACACGATGTAGAGCAGTGAATATAATATGTTATTTTTTATGGGAGAGGAGAAATATGAACATGTATTTTTATATCTGCCTAAAGAACATTCTAAAAATACTTAAGAAAGTTGTAAGAAGGGTGGAGGAAGCCAGGTAACAGGGGCATAATACTCCTCAAGATGAATATGAAGAATGTACATGGTTTTTACAGCACAGTCCAAAACCCCTTTGGAGATAGGAAGTGTGAAAGCAACTGATTTCTCTGCTAAACACAAACACTAACTATTCTTATTCCCAAACTTCTGATGTTTTCTCCTATTATCACCATTCCAGCATTATTATGTTGATATTAGGTGCATCTCTACAAAGAATCAAATCTTCACAATATTTCTTGACATGTTCGCGTTCCAGTTAGCTTCAATACTTTCCTATCATATTTTTTCTGTGTCGATTGGTAAACTTTACTCAACAATTGCTTTTTTTTTTTTCACACCCAACAATGCTCAGGGGTTACTCCTGGCTCTGCACTCAAGTACTTCTGGTGGTGCTGGGAGACCATATGGGATGCCGGGATCAAACGAGGATCAGCCATTTGCAAGGCTAATGCCCTACCTGCTGTACTATCCCTCCAGCCCCTACTTAACAAATTTTACTTAAGCAAGCTCAGAGGTATCTTTTAAATAATTCTGATCATGTATGTATTCTACATGCCCCTTTTACTTTGTTTTTGGGGGGCGCGGTCCCCTAAATAATAAATAAATAACGTAAGTCAATTATGCAATGTTTTATATCTAATTATAAAATGAAAGGGAGGAAGCATGAAGGAAAAGAAATGTAGGAGGGAAAAAAAAGGCAAGAAGATAGGGAGGAAGGAGGGAGTGAAGAGGGGAGGGGCAGGGCAGGACCTGCGTGTATTTGCTGTTCTCTGCTATAAACAAGGGAGAGAGGCGGGGCCAGTGTACTCACTGGGAGAGCTGAATTCTATTCTGGGCCAGCCACCATCCGAGCCAGCTGATGGGGAATAAAGCAGGCCAGTCCTCCGCTCTTTAACAGCCCTCATCTTTACTAACTCTTGCCTTGCTGGGCGACAGTGTACAAGCAGTCAGAGTGCAACAGAAATGGTAGCTGGGGACAGGTGACTGGAAGAGAGGATTCTATTTTTCTTGTTGCCACATATCCTAACCAACAGAAAATGAAACAAGCCAAGTAAGTATGATGTAGGCAGGGAAAAGCAGCAGGGCAATGACATTTCTGGGAATGAAACTACTAGCCCTAAGGAATAAAACTACAAGCCCCAAGGACCCACCTTGTACACACAGAAAACTAAGACCTGATAAGACTTCATCAACAGACCCGAGGAAGCTGGATCAACCCTCTCTGCCTAGTCCTTAATTCAATTAAGACTCAATGGCCCAGCCCGAAGAAGACTCTAGAGCATTCCAGGCCAGGGAGATAAAACCCTATATAAAAGCCACCTTGAACAGAGGAAGCACGCATGCAGCCCAGGCCCACGTGCTGCTCGTGACTACGTGGCCGAACACATGTGTCGCCCGCATCTCCCCTCCTGAGGTGCACTTTCATATCTAATGTCGGGATGCATGTCCTGGGACTCCCTCTGTCCTTGGAGGCGCCTGTGTTCTTCCTTGAGCATGTTACTCTCTCTCCTTCTCCCCATTTCCCCATTCCTAAAAACTCCTAATTGCTCATCTTCTCCTGAAATTCTTTTCTGCAAGAAAAGAACCAGTAGACAAGAACCAGTTAGACCTGTTTAAGGCCTTGGGCTAACTTTCCTTCTCTATCAAAGAGCAACACCTCACTCCAGCCTGAGTCCACGGCTCCCTGAGAAACAGGGTGGTAGAGATCAACTCCCGTGCCAAGAAGACCAACAGACATCAGGTGTAGCTTGATGGCCACCTGATGATGCAGTTTTGCTGAAGACAAGTCCCACCAGCTAGACATGGAATCAAGGCTGAAGGAGGGGTTACTGTTCTTCCTGGAATGTTTCCTGGTAATAGGCTAGGAGTCTAATGGGGAAGGCCAAGGCAGCCTCAAACCCACCCTTTCAGGAGACGTGACCAACGAAACTGATTACTCCTCTCATCTTCTCACAAACATACAGCACACATATAAACAAAATGATCATGAACTGAAAATAAAAAAGGATTGAGAGTAAAGCACAGCATATATACAATATATATAACATATATTCTTAACTACAGTTTATAGTTTCATATATATATATATATGGATATATGTTTTCCTCCACTAACAGATCACTTGAAACTTCGTGTGAATACATAAAACAAATACCTCCAACTGATATTTTTAACAGAAGCATTTCTGACTTAAACCCACAGTGTTACACAAACGAGAGGCTCGGGGAATATCTCAGGGCTCAGGGGTGGATGATCTGGGTGTGTAAGGCTCAACACATGCCTTGCCCCTACTCCCCACCCCTAAACACTGCTGCGTGTAACCCTAGTGGCCCTGAGCACTCTAGGGTGGCCCTGGTGGTCCACAGCTCCTTAGGACTGACAGCCCAAATACTGAACCAACTGCCTGGTTGCCTGAGTATCACTGATCTCCTGAACAGTTCTTGGGAGGCCCCTAATTAAAAAATACATAAAAGTGAAAAAAAAGAAACTCAAAAGAGAAATGATTCTGTGTGCCACTATGATTTTTTGGAAGTAACAAATTTAGCAACTCATTCAATAAAGCTATTGAATCTCATTTCTTACAGTGTGCCTCTGGCAAATGTTTACTGTGTGTCAACAAGTACTCTTGGTATTATTGCTTGGCAATATGGCTCGTGTAACCCAGCTGCGATCTTATCCTGTCATCATACATAGGTGTGGGAAATAAGAAATAGAGAGGGCAAATAACATACTTAGGTCATGTAAGTGCAGGACTAGCATTGAAATCCAGGAATTCTGGATTCAGAGTGTCTGTTAATCCTATGTTCCTCATGATTTTAAGTTATTTAGACACGTGAATCTCAGCCGATATACTCACATTAAGAAAGCGGCCCACATTTCCTTCCTTTGTGGCATCCAATAAAAACACATTCTTGTTCTTAGACCTCTTAAGGGAATCAGGCGGAATGTTATCCCTGGTTTCAGTCGGCAGCTCTTCGCCATGAAAGGCCTGCAGATTCTCACATGCCGGGTAGTCTTCCTCTTGGGGCTTCTCTATTTGAACATACAAATTCTTTATAACATACTTATTATCCAATATTTGATTATTACATCAGAATCTTAGTGGAATATCTTCTCTACATTTAGTTATATCTGTCACTCTGATTCAGTCATCAGGCTGTCTTCAGAACCCTCAACTTCCTTTGAGCTTGCATTCTCTAACACAGAAGAAATTATCAGGAAATATACTTGGCTCAGCAATATTGCTGAGAGCAACACTCATCAAATGCTAGTTATTGCAAAGTTCCACTGTGTTATTATAGTCTCCAATGTCATATACAAAACTTTGTTAATAATAAATGATTAGTGTGCACAAATGCAGGAATTGAGTCCTAAATTCAACCCCATTTTATACCAGTGCCATTTTATATAGGAAGGAAGATGTAGAGTATCACTGAGTATCACTGATCTCCTGAACAGTTCTTGGGAGGCCCCTAATTAAAAAAAATACATAAAAGTGAAAAAAGAAACTCAAAAGAGAAACGATTCTGTGTGCCACTATGATTTTTGGAATTAACAAATTTAGCAACTCATTCAATAAAGCTATTGCATCTCATTTCTTACAGTTTGCCTCTGGCAAATGTTTACTGTGTGTCAACAAGTACTCTTGGTATTATTCCTTCCTATATACTTTGTTTTGTCTGGCAGTGCTCAGGGGGCAGGAATCAAGCCCAGGTCAACCATACCATCGTCCTGCCCCATATATATATATATATATATATATATATATATATATATATATATATATATATATATTTTTTTTTTTTTTTTTTTTGGTCACAACCGGTGATGCTCAGGGGTTGGCTCCTGGCTCTGCACTCAGGAATTACTCCTGGCGGGCTTGGAGGACCATATGGGATGTCGGGGATCGAACCGGGCCGGCATGGGCTGGCAGCAGTGCAAGGCAACGCCCTACCCACTGGACTATCACTCTGGCCCCGAGCTTTTGTACTATTAAAAGCCTTTTGGGGGCCTGGAGCGATAGCCCAGCGGGTAGGGCGTTTGCCTTGCAAGCGCCCGCCTATGCTGGCCTGGGTTTGATCCCCGGCATCCCATGTGGTCCCCCAGCACCGCCAGGAGTAGTTCCTGAGTGCAGAGCCAGGAGTAACCCCTGAGCATTGTCGGTGTGACCCAACCCAAAAAAAAAAAAAAAAAAAGCCTTTTGGAACTGTGCCGGACTATGGTTCAGGCCCACCCCTTTATATTTCTAATCTCTTCCTCTCACAACCAATTTAGCTCTCTTCATCTACTTAACTTTGGAAACTGCATTTAAGAATATTTCATAGAAGAAACAGAAACACTCCCAAACAGCTTCTACGAGGCACATATCACCCAGATAACCAAAGCATCAAATATATATGTTCAAATAGAGAAGACCCAAGAGGAAGAGAGATAACACAAAGAAAGAAATTACAGATCAATTTCCTTGATGAACACAGATGCTAAGGTCTTCAAAAAAATACTAGCAAACAGAATCCAAAGACTCATCAAAAAGATCATACATCATGACCAAGTAGGATTCATCCCGGGAATGCAAGGATGGTTTAACATTCGCAAATCAATCAACATAATACATCATATCAATAAGAGAAAAAATAAAGACCATATGATCCTATCAATAGATGCAGAAAAAGCATTCGACAAGATCCAGCACACATTCATGATTAAAACCCTCCAGAAAATGGGTATTGAAGGAAGCTTCCTCAAAATAATCAAAGCCATCTACCAAAAGCCCACAACGAGTATCATTCTCAATGGGGAAAAATTGAAAGTCTTCCCCTTAAGATCAGGAACATGACAAGATTGTCCTCTCTCAACTCTTTTATTCAATATAGTACTGGAAGTACTCGCCATAGCAATCAGAGAAGAAAAGGACATTAAGGGCATCCAGATAGGCAAGGAAGAAATCAAGCTATCATTATTTGCAGATGACATGAAATTATACTTAGAGAACCCTAAACTCTCGAAGCAAAAACTCTTAGAAACAATAGATATTTATAGTAGAGTGGCAGGGTACAAAATCAATACCCAAAAGTCGGTGGCTTTCCTATATACAAATAACGAAAGAGAAGAAAGGGATATTAAGAAATCGGTTCCATTCACAATTGTGCCACAGAAAATCAAATACACAGGAATCAGCTTAACCAAGTGTGTAAAGGACCTATACAAAGAGAACTACAAGACACTGCTTCAAGAAATAAAAGAGGACACGAGAAAATGGAAACATATTCCCTGCTCATGGATGGGGAGAATTAACATTGTCAAGATGGTAATACTCCCTAGAGCTTTGTACAGATTCAATGCGGTCC
The DNA here is from genome assembly GCA_021461705.1 of Cryptotis parvus. Taxonomy (NCBI): domain Eukaryota; kingdom Metazoa; phylum Chordata; class Mammalia; order Eulipotyphla; family Soricidae; genus Cryptotis; species Cryptotis parvus. The sequence continues at coordinate 120,407 of JAJIBD010004095.1, forward strand.
CTATAAGAATACCCATGACATTCTTCAAAGAAATTGACCAAACACTCCTGAAATTCGTATGGAATAATAAACCCCCACAGATAGCTAAGCAATCCTTGGGGAAAAGAAGATGGGAGGCATCACCTTTCCCAACCTCAAACTGTACTACAAAGCAGTAGTAATTAAAACAGTGTGGTATTGGAATAAAAACAGACATGTCGACCTCTGGAATAGAGTTGAGTATCCTGACACCCACCCTCAAAGACATGATCAGTTAATCTTTGATAAAGGTGAAAAGAGTCCTAACTGGAGTAAGGAAAGCCTCTTCAACAAGTGGTGCTGGGAAAACTGGACAGCTACATGTAAAAAAATGAATTTTGACCTGAGTCTAACACCTTGCACAAAAATCAGATCAAAATGGATTAAAGAACTCAATATCAGACCTGAATCTATAAAGTATGTTGAAGAAAATATAGGAAAAACCCTCCATGACATTAAAGCTAAAGAGATCTTCAAAGGTGAAACACCATTAACAAAGCAACTAGAAGAAAAGATAAACATATGGGACCACATGAAACTAAAGAACTTCTGCACCTCGAAAGAAAACAGTGACCAAGATACAAAGACAATCCACAGACTGGGAAAGAATATTCACCCAATACCCATCTGATAAGGGGTTAATATCCAGGATATATCAGGCACTGTAAGAAAACAGCCAACCCCATAAAAAATGGGGAGAAGAGATGAACAGAAACTTTGACAAGGAAGAAATTTGAATGGCCAAAAGGCATATGAAAAAAAACGCTCATCAGCACTAATCATCAGAGAGATGCAAATCAAAACAACAATGAGATATCACCTCACACTACCGAGACTGGCCCATATCCAAAAGGGTAAAAACAAGTGCTGGCGTGGATGCGGGAAAAGGGGACTCTCATACATTGTTGGTGGGAATGTCGACTTGTACAACCTTTCTGGAAAACAATATGGACATTCCTCCAAAGACTAGAAATTGAGCTCCCTTTTGACCCAGCCATACCACTCCTGGGAATCTACCCTGGGAAGCCAAAAACACACAGCGGAAACACAATCCGCACTTTTATTTTCATAGCAGCACTATTCACAATAGCCAGAACCTGGAAACAACCAGTATGCCCGAGAGAACTGATGACTGGATAAAGAAACTTTGGTACATCTACACAATAGAATATTATGCAGCTGTTAGGAAAAATGAAGTTATGAAATTTGCCTATAAATGGATGGACATGGAAAGGATCATGTTGAGTGAAATTAGTCAGAAGGAAAGAGAGATATATAGAATGACTGCATTTATTTGCATGACATAAATATATATGTATACACACACACACACACACACACACACACACACACACACACACACACACACACACACACACACACATATATATATATATATATATACATATTATGATACCAAAATCCAATGTCAGGCGAAACGTGGATAAGGAGGTCTTACCAGAAGTGGAAATTACCACACGTGTGGGAGTCAGAGGTTAGGTAAGACAGAAAAGGGAACATGTGCGAATAAATGTCGAAAGGGCTAATACCAACCTAGAACTGAGCATTAAATTCAGGCAAAAAATGCACATGATATCCTCTAAGTGTATGTATTGCAATGCACATATATAAGAAAAGGAAAAGAGAGGGAGAGAGAAAAGAGATAAAGAACCCGCCATGAAGGCAGACTATGGGACGGGGAGGGAATTGGGGTCATTGGTGGTGGGAAATGGGCACTGGTGGAGGCGGGGGGTGTTGGAACACTATGTGATCGAAACCTCCAAACATGAACAACGTTGCAATTGTATATCTCATGGTGGTATAATAAAATATTAATAAAAAAGAAATAAAATTTTAATTATTTTGATATCGTTCTAACTAATATAAAAATTGCTCCTCTATTAAATAAATTTAGCAATTAAATTGTATTAAAAAAGAATATTTCAAACAAGTAACAGTGGGTATCTAGGAAGCTCTCTAGAATCAGGCACTACTGGGCCTAGAATTACACAAGTAAATGCCTGATAAGATCCTGCCAGCCTCATGCCCCGAGCTTCAAACAGCAGGAACTATGTGTGCTGTGCAGACATTTTTACTAAAGGACTACTAAACAATCATACTGACAAACAAAATTTTTTTTAAAATGTGGTTGTTTTTAAATTTTTTTTAATCGTACCACCGTCGCGAAATACAATTAAAAAGATGTTCATGACTGGGTTTCAGTCATACATTTTTTCAGCACTCGTCCCTCCACCAGTGCCCCATTCCCACCACCAATATCCCCAAGTTCTCACCTGCCTCCTCGAGCCACTTCTATAGCAGGTACTATTTCTCTTATCTCTCTCTCTCTCTCTCTCTCTCTCTCTCTCTCTCTCACACACACACACACACAAGCCACACACAGTGTGGCTTGCCCTACAGACATTTAGGGATTATCATGTAACTCCCTTTGTGTACATTCAATGTTCAGTTCTGGTGTGGCGCTAACATGTCCCATAATTAGTAGAGCACTAGTATATATTTATATACCACTAATGAATGCAGTCATTTTATATCTGTCTTTTACTGACTAAATTCACTCAGCATGATACTCTCCATGTGCATCCATTTGCATGTAAATTTCCTGACAGTCTTTTCTGACAGCTGCATAGTATTCCATTGTGTAGTTGTACCACAGTTTCTTTAGCCAGTCTTCTGTTCTTGGGCATTCAGGTTATTTCCAGATTCTGGCTATTGTGAATAGTGCCGCGATGAACATTGAAGTGCAGATAGTGTTTCTTCTGTGTGTTTTTGGGTCTCCAGGGTATATTCCCAGGAGTAGTATGGCTGGATCAAATGGGAACTCAAAATCTAGTTTTTTTTTTTTTTTTTTTTTTGCTTTTTGGGTCACACCTGGCGATGCTCAGGGGTTACTCCTGGCTCTGCACTCAGGAATTACTCCTGGTGGTGCTCAGGGGACCATATGGGATACCGGGGATCGAACTTGGGCCAGCACAGGCTGGCTGTGTGCAAGGCAAACGCCCTACCCGCTGGGCTATCGCTCTGGCCCCTCAAAATCTAGTTTTTGAAGGAATGTCCATACAAACAATATTTTATAAAGTTATTAGTTGCTTAACTGTTTTTCTTATACAATAATGGAACTATTTTGAGGATATTTATAAATATGAATGCATATCAAATTAACAGAAATAAAATACATTTATGTTTTGCTGAGTCGGGCATTGAGTGAAATGATTTATTTCATTCAAAAAATAAAATCAGGCTGAAGCAATAGTACAGCAGGTAGGGCGCCTGCCTTGCAAACGGCTGATCTGCTTCAATCTCCAGCATCCCATGTGGTCCCCTGAGCACTACCAGGAGTGATTTCTGAGTGCAGAACCAGGAGTAACTTACCCTGAGCATCTCCAGGTGTGACCACCCAAAAAATCAAATCAAATCAAATCAAATCAAGGGCTGATACTGATAGGCAGTGGGTGGGGCATTTGCTTCTCATGCAGCCAACCCAGGTCCAAACCCCAGGATCCCATATGGTCCCCCAAGCCTGCCAGGAGTGATTCCTGAGCACACAGCCAGGAGTCAGCCCTGAGCATCACCAAGTGTGGCACAAAGCCAAAACAAAACAAAATCATTCATTTAACAAAAGTCACTGTGCCAACTATCTCAGCAGCCAAATATTACTGTTCTTGACAGTAATCATTATGGTTTCTGCATGATATGCCAACACGCACTTAAAGCTTAATCACAGATTATATATATGTGTGTGTGTATATATATATATATATATATCACTGTCTTCCCATTGTTCATCGATTTGCTCGAGTGGGCACTAGTAACATCTCCATTAGTCCTGTCACAAGCAAATGATGTAACCCAAGGGCATCTACTTGCTCCAGGGACAGGAGGAGCCTGAGGTCCATAATTGTTACTAGTTTTTGGCATAACTGGTAATTAAAACACAGGTAGCTTGCCAGGCTTTATATATATATATATGTAAAACGCAACGAAACGAAGTAAGAAATAAAAGCAACAGAACTTATTATGGCTCAGATGCATTGAATGGTGAAGGGATTCTGTATATGTCACCCTAAAATATGCCTCTCTAACACCAATCAGTTTAAGCCAATGACAACTAAGATTCAGGAAAAACTCTGCTCTTACCCTAGTACCTAAAAACATCAAACAGATTTTCAAAGTTATTTCTTTTACTGAAAAAGAAAAACTGCTGTCTTCAATGGAAATTGACTATCAGTCTAGAAGTCAGAAGAATCTATATAATTACACTCTGCTAAGCAAGCTTTATCTGTCATTGGATTCCCATAGATTTGACTTTCCACAGTTTGCTGACCCTATGTCCTTTAATTTTGTGTTGTTCTCTCAGCACTGGAGCACTTGTCTTGCATGTGTGAGACACTGGGTTCAATTACCAAGCACTGCCCCCACAAAAAAACAAAACAAAAAAAACCACCCACCCACCCAAACAAACAAACAAACAAACAAAATAAAGACCCTAATCCAAAGAAGTAGTAAAAATTTACTGTTGTTTTGCTATGATGCCAGGTAAATCAGAGTTCTAAGCCACTTCAATTATAGACAACTTATTTCTGTATATTCCCCATGTTACATATGTTTTTCACTTGTAACTGATAATACATAATAGCAAACAAATGTTCGTTTTCCTTTGGTGAGCTGTCTTTTGTCAGCCCAACTTACAGAAACCTACAATGAGAAGACATCTTCCTCCTGAACAGCCCACTGTAGCTGCTGCTTCTCTTCCTAGTTCCAGTCTTTAGGACCAAGCGGAGTTAGGAAAATGACGGCAATGAAGCTGGTCAGTTCTTCAGAAAGGGCCATTTGCAATGTCTCTCCACTGAGGGATGCAGTGAAATGCAAAAGCACCAAAATCCATCTTCATGAGGCTGTAAAATGAGCTGTGGCATGAACTACTGACAACACCAAAAGGTAAGCACTTAGGTACTTAAAAGCTGCTTTTTCCTGAGCATCCCCTTATGTAGCAGTGTTGGCTAGAGTATTTTATTTTTTAAGCAGTTTGAAGCAAAGAGTTCCAAAATGGTTGGCTCCAGATTATTCTCCCAGCGTCACAGGCACCACTGCAGTCTATGCAGATTTGGGCGCTCCACCTGCTCCTCTTCCTGCCATGTGGCAGGTCCCTCTGCACCATCTAAGCAGGGTCAAAATGTGCATATTCCAGATGCTGTGGGCTAGGTGGTCTGACATGGCTGACAGCGCTGTTGTTACAGCAAGAACATAGTTGAGACTACATGAAAGAATGATGTGGTCCGTTATAGTAAAACTTTGTTTACAGATGCTGAAGTTTATTTTATTTATTTATTTTTTGCTTTTTGGGCCACACCCGGCAATGCTCAGGGGTTACTCCTGGCCCCGCACTCAGGAATTACTCCTGGCAGTACTCAGGGGACCTTATGGGATGCTGGGGATCGAACCTGGGTTGGCTCCGTGCAAGGCAAACACCCTACCTGCTGTGCTATCACTCCAGCCCCAGATGCTGAAGTTTAATTTCACAAAATTTCCAAGTGTTCCAAAATAATCATCTCACTTTTCTTTTTTTTTCTTTCTGGGTCACACCTGGCAATGCTCAGGGGTTACTCCTGGCTCTGCACTCAGGAATTATTTCTGGCAGTGCTCAGGAGACCATATGGGATGCCGGGGAATCGAACCCGGGTCAGCCGCATGCAAGGCAAATGCCCTACCTGCTATGCTATCACTCCGGCCCCTATCTCACTTTTTCCAATGTTTTAAAAAAGTTGATCTTTATCTTAGATCACGGATTTCCCCCCATCTATCTTGTTCTGGGTTCACGCCACAAGTGATCAAGGGCTATTCTCAGTTGTGCTCAGGAGTGAACCCTGACAGTGCTTGGGATCCCGTATGTGGTGCTAGTGCTGGCTGTATGCAAGGTTCCTGCATGCTCTCCGGCCACAGCTTACGGACCTTAAATTGGTGGTAGGCTGGATCTTGTCCACAAGTTATAGCTCACCAACTTCTCATCTAGACAAGTGAGAACTTTTGTGAAGATTAAAGCACGTTATGGAGTCTGACAAAAATGAGTCGAATATTGAATAAGAAAGACGAAAAGGCATAAAGGAAAGCAACCACAGAGACACAAAACCTACTTTTCATTTCCTTGGCTTTAGAGTTCAGATACAGTTGGTTTGGTATAAATCCAGCACTGTCTTCTGAGGTGACAGAAGGAAACAAGGGAGAAGTCTTCACTGTCTAGGTCAGGAAAAACAGAATTTAGCAGTTAGGCATTTTTCATCAAGATTCATAAACTGTAGCTACGAGATTCATTCTGGAAAAGCCTCAAAGCTGGTAATTATAAGAACCCTTTGAAGTGATGGAGCTTTCTGATTGGGTAGTGCTTCTAATCATTTCAGAAAGCTGTAGAACATCAGGATACTTCTTAGGTTAAAATTCAAATACAGTTGTATGTGTCCCTCAATCCTACCACCAAATTACTAATCCGGTCTCAATTACAAATGTACAAATATAAAATACTCCTTGGCTAATTTACTTCAAAGAATGTTGCCTAGGGGTGAGCAGACAGCTCCAAAAGTTGGAGCACACTTTGCTACAGGAGGCCTGGGAACCATCCTGGCACCACAAAGGTCCCAAGACCCCCAGATGTGGCCCCAACACTATCCCCACCCCATTAGAAAAAGTTCATTACTTTTTGGCTGATAGCCGATACAACACTTTAAAAGGTAATGGCAACTTTTATAAGGGGATAATATGCTTAGTACTTTGCCTGGCACTCAACCATCTACTCAATACATATTGGCGATTATTAATATTCAGGTTCTGAAACAGTCGATATTTTTCAAGTACTTACACAGTCAAGCTCTGTATGGTACCAGTTTCAGAGGTTTATCCTCTTAATTCTGAGAAAGATACTATCATTCTTAATTATACAGGGGAAAAAAGGGCATAAAACTGTCTCCCAGCTGGCTGGTAGTAGAACTGGAGGAGAAACATAGGTTCGGTTATCCAGTGGCTAATAATCTCCTGATTCTGTGAAAACGGCATCAAAGCACACTAGTAGGCAACTGTACCCTCTGCACATCACAAAGGGCAGATGTCTTCTCATCTACAAGCCTGACTGTGAACTACAGTTATGACTGTCTGTCTCTGTTCATTTCCTGTACTGTTCTCTTTCTTCTTCCAAGTTAGCGTCTTATTCTCTTCCTCAGTTCAGGCTGCAAAGAATACCTTCCGAGGTTTATCATGGAAAATGCAGCTCTGGTATTTCTTTCTATAGGCTCTAGGTCTTCTTTCTCCTCCATATCTCCCTATTTTCATACCCTGTTCTCCTTAATCTAAATTACTCTATCCTCTTTCTTATTCTGTATTGCTATCGACTCTAACACTTAACCTTCTCCTACAAACTGGAGTGCCTAGTCTCAGTGGAACACACTGTCAGATTGTGATATCCTCAACATATCTAAGCTGGGAACATGCGACTCACCAGGAAACAGACCTAATACTTTAACAGCATGACCACTTTCAAACAACAGCAGAAATCTTACAAATTAGTAACACAAATCATTTGAACAAAGTAAAAGAAAAATAGGTGACAAAAGGAGCCAGAGTGATAGTACAGTGGGTAAGGCACTTGCTTTGATCATGGCCAATCAGATTCAATCCCTGACATCCCACAGGTCTCCTGAGTACTGACAGGAGTGACTCCTGAGTGCAGAGCCAGGAATAACTCCTGAGCATCAAGGAATGAGGCCCCAAACGAACAATTAAAAAAATAAAGGTGAGGGGGCCAGAGCGATAGCCCAGCGGGTAGGGCATTAGCCTTGCATGAGCCCGGCCCATGAGGCCTGGGTTTGATCCTCGGCATCCCATATGGTCCCCGAGCACTGCTAGGAGTAATTCCTGAGTGCAGAGCCAGGAGAAACCCCTGAGCATCGCCGGTGTGGCCCCCACCCCCAAAAAAGGTGAGATGACAGCTATGTGTTCTCAAAAAGGGTCCATTGATATTTTGTAGTTTTCTTACCATCTTTTCCCCATTGTGTTGAATGATGACTGTCTTGGCATTAGGACTTCTAATGGTAGAATGATACTCAATTCCTGATAGAGTGTCACATTTTACTTCTCTGAAAAGGAAAAAAAAAAGTCATTTTGTAGAGCACTCATTTTTTTCTTTACTGGACCTGGAAATATAGAAAATATCTCTGCTACAAAATATCCACTAGATACACATGACAACCCTTTAATGTATGTTCTGTAATCCATAGTCTGGAAGGGAAGGAAAAGAGAAAGAGAAAGAAAGGGAAAGAAATAAAGAACCTGCCATGGAGGAGGGCTGGGAGAGGGGGAGGGAACCGGGGATGTTGGTGGTGGGAGATGGGCACTGGTGGCGGGATGGGTGCTGGAACACTGTATGACCAAAACCCAAATATAAACTTTGTAATTGTATATCATTGTAATTGTAAAAATAAAAAATTTAAAAAAAGAAAAAAAAACCAAAATATTCACTAGAAATTAATCTATGCAATGGCATCCATGCAATCCCTTGTTAAAGGAATATCATCATATTTTAAAGTCAGAGGCATATCCTTGCATGAGGGAGGCTTGACTTTGATCTCTGGTATGCACTGAGTCGGCCCTGAGCAGTGCGCTGCAGTGCTGCTTTGAAATCGCCTGGCTGGCTGAGTAGCAACAGGAATGACCCCCAGGCTCCTGATCATTGTTTTGGAGGTCCTTCAAAACAGTTATCTGTAAATTTACAGAGTTATACAACTATCACCACAGATTAACTCTTAATTAAGAGTGAATTCACTCTTAATTAAGAGTCCTTAGTTAACTCTTAATTAAGAGTCCTTAGTTAACTCTTAATTAAGAGTTAATCTGTGGTGATAGTTGTATAACTCTGTAAATTTACAAAATGTGACCATACATTTTAAATAAACAAATATTAAGCTCCTAAACCATCTGGACCAATCGGTCTGAGAGAACTCTGGGACCTGGACAGCGGTGATGGAGAGGTGTGAGGAAAGCTGAGATTCCCGAGATTAGTACAGATTTATGAGTGGCTATTACTGGTGGCTGGGTTTGGACGTGGGATGTTGACATTATAGAATCTGATAGAATCTAGACAAATAATTTTGTTTCTGCTTAAAGATCAGAGACCTTTAACCAATCTTTCCCAAAACACCATTAATCTGTCCTTTTATCTGGCTCCTTGCACGTGCTGCATTCCTTTTGCCTCTGTTTGATCAATGTTCACCCTGAATAAATGCATCTGTTGACCATCAGCCTTTGGTCTGCAACCACCAATTATCAACCATAGATGCATCAGAATCTGTGCACTCAGGTCTTCCACTGCAGACAACCACAGGCTATATTTTAATACATGGGGCCGGAGGGATAGCACAGCGGGTAGGGGCGTTTGCCTTGCATGCGGCTGACCCAGGTTTGATCCCCTGGCATCCCATATGGTCCCCTGAGCAGTGCCAGGAGTAATTCCTGAGCATAGAGCTAGGAGTAACCCCTGAGCATTGCTGGGTGTGACCCCAAAAAACAAAAACAAAATTAAGCATAAGTGGAAACTCAGACCATTCTAAACACTTTCTCCTTGCCATACCTAGCAGTGTTCATGGAGTCGCATGATGCCTGGAACCCAGAGCTCCTACATGCAAAGCGCATGCTTTAGCACTTTCAGTCAGTCCTAGATAACTCTTTTTTTTTGGTAGTATTTGTGTGTGGTTGTGTGTTTGTGTGGCCTTCCTGGCTTGCTTTGTGGTTCGAAGATGCTGTGCTCTGAGCCCTGCTATGGTGGGGTAAGTTACCTCCAGGTCTATTGGCGCCAGCCCACAGTTGTGAAAAAGGTTAAAGATTATTGATATAAATCATCCTTGATTCGGTTCCTAAAATCTCACTTACGTGACTGGTTCTTTTGAATTGTTATTGAATTTAGGGTGGATACGCCTCAGTTTTTGCACTTGAAGGTATTTCTGATGCCAACGGGGTAACTCCAACATCACAATCTGCAACTTCTATTTTCCTTTTTTTGAAAGTGAATTTTTTCATAACTTTCTCTTCTTTTCTATTTTCATTGACAGCAACTGGCTTTTCAGTGTTAGATCGGCTTAGTAATCGTCCTAAAAGAAAATGAAAGTTTAAGAAAGACAGAAGGATAATATAATTACTAAGTACCAAAAGCACATCTCTACTCTGCTCTATTGATAAAGACCCCGTATGCGGTGTATCTTAATTATAGGATAAAGATACGCACATTCACTTCTCCCAGAAAAAGATTTCAAGGAACAATACATGAAACATTTATCAGTTTTGATATATTGAAAAAGATACGATTTAGCTTATCATTTTCATGTAAAACATTAAAAGATGAGCATGTGTTCTAGAAAATTAGAGGTACACTCTAGTTTCGCAACTGCAGGATTTGTATCTCATTTAAACACTTTCTGCGCCATACCCAGTGGTGTTCAGGGTTTACTCCTGGCTCTGCACGCAGATATCACTCCTGGTGTTATGGATGAACTTGGGTGGGCTGTGTGCAAAACAAGTCCCCCTGCCACTGTACTAACTCTCTGGCCCCCAAAAATCTTATCTTTTTAAATAAAGTGAATATCTTAACCTGTGGTTATATGTTCCTACGTTCACCTATTAAATCTAGTGTAACAGAATCTCAGTCAAGGACCAGCGATAGTATGGGCATTAAGGCACTTGCTTTGTCAATGGCCAACTCTGGTTTCACCCCCAGCACCACAAGGTGTGACCTGAACTCTTTCCCCCACCTCCCTAATTCTTAGTCTAAAATTTATGTAATTTCAAGGGACTAAAAATGAGTTATTGGTAAAAATTACTCACTGGATTAAAAATAACATAAATGCATTTTCTAGCAATGCAAATAAAGCCAATAATCTTTGTTTTCTGGACAAGATTTGCGATTTCATAGGCAGCCAATTCATCAGCGTTATTTTTGCAATATGAGAGAGGCGTGTCCAGGCAAGTTGTATACTATGGGAACATGTTAGTATGTGGCATCAATTCAACTCTGATGGTTCTGAATTCTGACAATATTTTGTCCTCACTGAAGTAAACCCTGGAAATTCAGACGTGGTGGGTCAGTTTGGTCCCTGTTTCCTAGTCTGCCAAGACCCAGTTCAGAACATTCTTTCAGAGTGTCTCTAGACCCATGTTCCCTCACCTTTCTCATTCCATGACATTTATGACAAAACCAATTTGCCTGAACAAGACCGTCTTTGACCGATAATCTTTACCTCAGCAAGTTATATAACCTTTCCTATTTCAAAACATTTTCATACTTTTGCCCCCAAGCATCTGTAGCCATGGAGAAAGATATTCTTACTTATTCAGATATCCCAGTTTTATCCAGGAACTGTTCCTTTCCTGACTCTGGTTCTGCTGAAGGTCCTTCATCCCTTCTGTGCTCAGCTTCCCGACACCCTCCTCTGATACTCCTCAGATCTGTTGCTTTCAACCGGCTGGTAAACTTCAGCAAGGGAGGCCTCACTGTCATCTCAAAATCATCCTTTGCTTTACCTGAATAGATGCAAATGAAGGTCCCTCTGTCGATGTCATCAAGACAGCGGACGCCCCAGCCTTTCTTCTCTCGGTCTTGAATACCTGGAGCCTCACTTGAGGTCCGTGCTGCACAACTTCGGTTCTGGCAGACTTGCCGGTTACATTTGCATAACAAGCTGCACTCATAAATGCTGACAATAAAACACACACACACACACAAATCAAATATACTGAATCTGAGTGGAAATAGTGACACTGCCACCTTTTTGTTTTCTTTTTGGGTAACACCCGGTGTGTTCAGGGGTTACTCCTGGCTCTACACTCAGGATTTACTCCTGCAGTGCTTGGGGGAATCATATGGGATTCCAGCCATCGAACCCAGGTCGGCCACATGCAAGGCAACGCCTACCCACTGTACTATTGTTCCAGCCCCAAAATTTATTTTTTATTTTTTTTCCTTTTTTAAAAAATTTTTGGGTCATACCTGGCAATGTTCAGGGGTTACTCAGGAATTATTGCTGGCAGTGCTCAGGAGACCATATGGGAAGGCAGGGATCAAACCTGGGTTGGCCACATGCAGGGCAAAGGGCCTACCCGCTGTACTATTGCCCCGCCTTACACTACAACCTTATGGCTGATTCCCAAGGGTGACAGACTAAATGTGAAGGAGCCTGAATGGAGACTGCCTGGGTTACAGCCCCAGCTCTTACAAGTGGCATGACCTTGTACGCGTTACTTAACCTTTCTATGTCTAAAGATTCTATTTTTTAAAATGGGAGGAATATGATAGGGTTGTTTGGCTAACAGTAAATGAGAATTTAAAAAAGGTATCTGAGATGATTCCTTGTATGCAGTAAATGTTGGCTCTTTAAAACTAAAATGGGGGCTGGAGTGATAGCACAGCAGGTAGGACATTTGCCTTGCAAGCGGCTGACCTGGGTTTGCTCACTGGCATCCCATCTGGTCCCCCGAGCACTGCGAGGAGTTATCCCTGAGCATGGCCAGGTGTGATTAAAAAAAAAAAATCCCTGTTCTTAGATGAATTTTGCACCACTGCTTTTACTGGTGGAAGGCAGCACACCCAGGGATGCTTGGCGGACCTTGTGGTGCTGGGAACAGAAACCGGGGCTCCTGCAAGCAACACTATGTACTCCACACCCACGGCTGCCCCAAACAGGTTAACACGAAGGGAACGAAAGACAGAATCAAAGCACACAAGTGTTTGTGCACACTGTCATGATACACGGAGATGCTCTCTGCTACCCATCTAAAAGAATATTTGTGTTTTGGTAATTCCTTAGATTTCTAGAAACTAAGATTTTACAATACTATAACCACAGGCCACAACAGTAAAGTACCCATCTTCAAAAGTACAAATGCCATGTAACAGACCTCAAGGTGTCTTACCCAGTAGGTATATGTGTCTGCAGTCTTTTATACTTATATCCAGTGGTTATTTTATTACTTGAGAAAGGGCAAGACTCGGCATTCCTTGCTGTCAATTGAAGGCATGCACATTTTGTTCTAAAAGAAAGGCAGCAGGTGGAGAAATCAGATGAAAATGCACTATATACTGTTTTGACAAAACTATCAATGATAAAGCAAAACATTACGTAATTGTATTTAGAATGTAGTGTGCTATACCTTCATATAGAGAACAGACTTTTTTTTTGAAAAAAATTTTTTTTTTTTTTGCTTTTTTGGGTCACACCTGGCGACACTCAGGGTTACTCCTGGCTCTTCACTCAGTAACTACTCCTGGCGGAGCTCAGGAGACCATGTGGGAAGCTGAGGATCAAACCTGGGTCAGTCGCGATGCAAGGCAAACGCCCTACCGCTGTGCTATCGCTCTGGCCTGAAAACAGACTTCTTTTTTTTTTTTTTTAATCCCCCAAATTTTATTACACCATTTTAGACATACAATTGCAAGATGCTCATGCAGAGTTCTGGTTCCACAGCTGCCCAACACCCAACCCTCCACCCAAACCCATCTCCCATCACCAATATCCCCACCTCCTTCCCCCTCCCACACCTCAACTACTTGGCGGGTTCTGCATGTCTTCTCTCTCTTCCCTATCTCTCCCTCCCGCCAAAATTTCCTGCACATTGTGGAATGCAGTGGATTAAAGGACATTACTGTTTCCACTATTTTGATGGATCGTGCGGCCACTTGACCTGGGCTCAAACTGGTTTTGCTCTGTTAATCTGGTGGTGAGGCAGTGTTCCAGTGTCCGGACAGCAAAGGTGGTGGCTAGTGTGGTGGGTGAGTCTCATCTGGCTGCTTCGGGGAACCCCCGGAGGTGATGGGCCCACTCTCAAAACCCATCTGCCCTCCCGAGAGCCCCATGGTCAGCTTAGCCGGGGGAAAGCGGAGTTCCAGCTTCCCCAGGTGCGTCCGGGGGGCCTGCATGCTATGGCTGGTCGCCCCAGGGCAGCTCCTGGGTGGGGCCACTAGGCTCGACAAAATGGAGGGGGGAATGGCTGATCCCTGACTCCATCTGACGAATTCCCAGCGATTCCCGCCTCCTGGGAGCCACCTACCTGGGCTCGAACTGGTTTTGCTCTAGAACAGACTTCTTGAATGACATTGATCAAAAAGTTTTATCATTAAAAACTACCCTGTACCTCTATTTGTTCATTTAGTACTTTATTATATGAGTTATTCTTTAACTTTTAAGCATCAATTCCTTTCTGGGGCCGGAGTGATAGTACAGCACATAGGGCATTTGCCAGCAAGTAGTGGACCTGTATTCAAGGTCGACATTCTTTATGGTCCCACGAGTCTGCCAGGAGTAACCCCTGGACACCACTGGCGCAAAGAAAGACAGAAACAAATTCCTTTCATTTCCCATTCAACAGAAACTAGTTTCAGGTTCACTCTCCTTAATGGGTAAGATCAAATGTGAACACGTTAAGCTCAAAGGGGCATACAAAGTTTTACAGATGTCTTAAATAATCTCCCCATCCAACACCAAGAAAACAAACTAGGGAGACTGATGCTGGGCACATGATTATTAACTTTTTTATAAAGTTATAAGCATTACAATAGATAACAGATAATCACAAACCCCAACTTAGGCAGAATAGGGAGAG